>PVHP010010495.1:0-47490 GCA_004024765.1 Zapus hudsonius
TAACAAAAACCCAAAATGCCCCCTCACAAAATGGGGTACTGATCTCAACAGAGAATTCACGGAGGAGGAAACACAAATGGCCTTGACTCATCTAAGAAAGTGCTCAGCATCCTTAAGCATCAGGGAAATGCAAATCAAAACCACAATGAGATACCATCTTACCCCTGTCAGAATGGCAATCATAAAGAAAACCAACAACTGCAGGGAGCCGGGACGATCGCCATTACAAGATGGCGCCCACTTCCTTGCAGCTAAGTGGTAAACAACTCCATATTAGGCAATGCTTTGAGAAAGACGTGCCTTTGGCTCTGCACATGTGCGAGTTATATAACTGTCCCTAGCCAATCCCGTGGTGCCTGGTGGTA
The DNA here is from genome assembly GCA_004024765.1 of Zapus hudsonius. Classification (NCBI taxonomy): domain Eukaryota; kingdom Metazoa; phylum Chordata; class Mammalia; order Rodentia; family Dipodidae; genus Zapus; species Zapus hudsonius. Next base: position 366 of record PVHP010010495.1, read on the forward strand.
GCAAATTGGTATCAGCCAATCATGGGGCGACCCGTGTACTTAATCCCTATATAAGCAGCTGACTTCTAGCACTCGCCCCCCCCTCCCCGCCCCTCGCTTCCTGCTCTCCCTTCAATCAAAAGGCTCTCCAATAAAGTGTGATTTGAGAAGAATCCTCGAGTGGTGGTTGTTCTTCCTCGCTGGTCGAGGAGCTCGCCGCAAACAACAATCGTTGCTGGCGAGGTTGCAGGGAAAGAGGAACCCTCATTTACTGCTGGTGCAAACTTGTTCAACCGTTATGGAAAGCAGTGTGGAGACTTCTAGACAGAATGGACATAGAACTACCAATGGACCCAGCTATCCCTCTACTAGGCATCTACCCGCAAGATGCCACATCTCGATGCAGAAAATTTTGTACAACTATATTTATAGCAGCTCAATTCATAATAGCCAAGAATTGGAATCAACCCAAATGCCCATCCATGGAGGAATGGACAGCGAAACTGTGGTATATTTATATGATGGAACTCTACTCAGCTGAAAGGAAAAATGACATATCGAAATTTAGGAAAAAATGGTCTGACTTTGAGCAGATCTTACTAAGTGAACACTCAAAAGAACAGAGAATTGAACGCTGCATACTCTCCTTCATATGCGGTCCTTAACCAGGATAACCATTTTCTTTATGCAGACTAGTAGAAAGAAGTGAGAGGTTATGAATAAGGGGTAAGGGAAGGGGGAGGGGAATGGCTTAAGCAGGAGGCCAATCCAAATTAGGTTCAAAAACATAAAATCCTCAGGAACATACAGTAACATAAAGAGTAAATAGTGGGCGTCAACTGGCAAGAGGGGTCATGAGTAGCAGGGGAGAATGTCTAAGTCTGTGAATAATTGAGCAGTCTGAAAGCCCCGCGTCCAGGTCACCGGTCCCTTCCCTCACTGAGCTGTTGACCAAAGTGACCCATGAGGTTCTAAAACCAAGAAAGAATTATGTCAAGGTTCTTGAACGCCCTCCCCAGGCCTGAGACAAAATCCTGTTGCAGAAGAAACCACAGAATGCCATCAATCTTCATCGAGAGTCCCAGCGAGGTCTGGAATGGTAACCAACCCCCAGATGGCAGTTACTGAAGGGCTGGAGGCCACTGCACAAGCTGCCAGGGGAAGCTGATTGGCGATAACTGGAGTAAACAGACCATTGGCATGAAACATAGTCTGCGGCCATGAATAGGCTGAACACAGTTCCTTCTGGGAGAGAACAGCAAACCAAGAAAGGAGCACTTGTGCAATGAAGGAGCCTGGGCCTGAGGGAGACAATCAACAGCTATTAAATTCGGCCAAATATGCCACTCAGTGAGGAGGAGTCCTTGATTGGAACTGGGGATTCAGGACGATATGCACTGGATCCCATACTCTTGGGCTCCCAAGAAAAGATGCACTATGTGAACATCTGACAGGGAGGCTACTAAAAATAGAAACTAGGTAATCCAGAATGGTGTATATTTGTTAACCTATACTGTTCTCACTCTCCGATGGAGATTGCGTTTGTATTTTTCAGGATATAGCGAGTGAGCTGTGGCCCATATAAAACCTACCATCCGACAGCAAGCAAAAAGCTGAGATCATGGCAAGAGATGAGCCACCACAGTCATATTGTGGAGGATCCATATGGAACCCTGCAGAGAAGGACGGGATGGGCAGGGGACCCATAGCCACAGCCATTCAACCAACTCAGGATAAGCCAAATGTGTTTGTGTTTTTCAGGATGCAACGAGAGAGCTGTGGCCCATCTAACCCTACCAACCCACCGTAGGCCGATGGCTGAGATCCTGGCAATGGAGGAGCCACCACAGTCATATCGTGGAGGATCCATAGGGAACCCAGCAGACAATGACAGACGAACAAGGGACCCACAGACACAGCCATTCAATCAACACAGGATAGGCCAATGAGACAGAAACCAAGGGTTTTCGACACAAAGACCCCTAACTCACAACATTAAAGCAGCCTTATTATTCACCCACCACGACTCAGGGAACTGAGCGGAAGAGGGAGCGGAAAGATTGTGAGTGCCGTGGTGGGGGAGACTGTCCAGAGGCATGGCACCCTTCAGTAACTACACACTTGGGCCAGGAAATCCGGGCTGAGTACTAGGCTATCCAGGATCCCCTGCCACAAGGACTAATACAGACAGCCCACGGAGGAGGATATCCAACTGATCAGGGATGGGGAGGGGGGGAATTGGGGAACTGGGGAAAACAACTCATTATTTGCCCACTAAATAATGTAACTCATTATGGACAATAAGTATATTTTAAAAAAAAAAGAAAGCTGAAAGGAGTTTCAATTTAACATTATCTGCAAGTACAGCAAGAAGGCTACCCACAGACTCTATTCAAATGGAAGGTTGCAATATGCCTCTTTTTTTATCAAGGTAAAATGCATATAATAAAATTAACCATTTTAAAGCGTACAATTTACTTGCATTTGGGCCATTCACAATTCTATATGCAATTATCTTTATCTACTTCCTAAATATTTCCTCACTCCAAAAGTGAACTTCATGTATATTTTGCAGTCACTCTTAACACTAATTTGCATTATGTCTTTATAAATTTGCCTATTGTGGTTATTTCATATAAATTGAATTCTGGGATGAATGATCTTTTGTACTTGTTTTTTCCTCCACAGATGATGTTTGTTCATGTTGAAGCATGTTACTAGTACATTCTAGTTTATGACAGAATAGTAAGTATCCTATTGTACATATATTTTACTTATTCATTCATAAATTGACAGACATTTGTGTTGGTCCCACCTTTTGGCTGCTGTGAATATTTATGAACAAACTTACATATGGATTTTCAACTACATTCAGTACTGCCTAAAAGAATTGTTGGTTTATATGGTAATTCCCTGTTTAAATTTTGAGGAACTTTCAGATTTTTGAAAAGAAAGATTTCATTTGCAGTTCTGGACTCAACTAAAGTGCTAAGCATGTTAGGTATATACGCTACTACATCACCAGTCCTAAGAAGTTTTTTTGAATCACAAATCACTGTTGGAGAAAACAGTAAAATCTAATCAAATATGATCATTGAGCACATACAATATTAAAGTTTTAATAAATCGATAATCAAGAAAATTGTCCATTAATTTCCAGCCTTTAATAGAATCTAGCTGTACAAGAAAATAAATAAAATTTTTAAATCTGTGAAATTCTTTTTTCAATTTTTTTTATTTTTTCGAGGTAAGGTCTCACTCCAGCACAGGCTGACCTGGAATTCACTATGTAGTCTGAGGGTGGCCTTGAACTCATGGCGATCCTCCTACCTCTGCCTCCCAAATGCTGGGAATAAAGGCGTGTGCCACCATACCCAGCTAAATCTCTGAAATTCTTAAGGGAAGAAAAGGAGAAGAAAAAGGAAATGGCTAATGTAAACTTAGAAAGAACATATTAGGAACTTTCTGTTTGAAGAACACAAAAGGAATTTCCTCAAAACTTTTCATGGTGTATAATCTCATAGAAGACAACCAGGTTTCAAAAAAAAAAAAAAAAAAGTCACTCCCCTAATCTTGAGAGTGTTTGGAAAAGTATTTCATATTTAGTTGACTGAGCCTGTCAACAAAGGAATATAACAAGGGTAAGGGCTGCATGAAGGACTTTTGGTATTTACCCAATAACATTGTACTAGAAGGTTGTACAAACGATGCATAGACAGGGTAACAGAATATCAGAACTTATTCATCTTAACGATAACACTGTACTCATTCTTTTCCATTTCCTGCTGACAAGTCTACTTTCAAACTTCTCTGAGATCAATCTTTAGATTCCACATACTAGATCACTAGTATATGTTTCTTCGCTTATTTCATTTAACATCCCCCAGCTCACTTATGTTGTCACAAATCAAAGGATTTCATTCTTTTTCTACTAGATATTCATATTTTACCTATTTTTTTCATTCATTTTTACCTATTCATCTGTTAGCAAACTTTTAAATTGAGTCTATATCTTATTGATTGTAAATAGTGTTACAATTAACATAAGAGTACAGATTTATCATCAAAACACTGATTTAATTTCCTTGGGATTTACATTTGGAAGTGTGGCTGCTGGATTATGGGTAATTTATGTACTTTTTTCCACAATGATTGAACTAGTTTAAATTTCTGCCAAACATGTTCAAATTGAATTCCCCTTTTTCCACATTCTCCCTAGCATTTAAAAATCTATTAGGTTGTGGGCTGGAGAGATGGCTCAGAGGTTAAGGCACTTTCCTGCAAAACCTAATGACTGTGTTCAATTCCCCAGTACCCATGCAAAGTCAGATGCACAAAGTGGCACATGTATCTGGAGTTCTTTTGGAGTGACTAGAAGCCCTAGCATGCCCATTCTCATTCATATTCTCTCTCTCTGTCTCTCTTGTTAGAAGTAAAAAATATTTTTAAATTCTGCATATATATCCCTGACAATAGTAGTCAGGTCAAATTTCTTCATATAACCTCTGGTCTTTCTTTTGTTTTTTTTTTTTCCGGTAAGATGTCTACTCAGGTCCTTTGCTCACTGTTTTGCATGTGTATGTCGTTGTGGTGTGTGTGCGCGTATGTGAGGTACATGCATCATCACTGCTGTAAAGGTATGTGAGGCACAGGTGCTTAGGAACCTTTGATAATGCTGGAAACAGAAGCATAGGCTTGCACAGAAAAAAAACAACTCTAGAGTTCTGGTGCAGTGTATTTATTTATGGCAGCTGAGCTGATACCCGGAGTACAAGCACACCCATTTTAGAACTTATCTGCAGGCTGAAGATGTGGGCAGGTCTGATACAGCTATAGAGCCTTAATCTGGAGTGAGGGAACTTGTACATTGGCCATGGCTCCAGTGTGACAGACTGCATAGGCCTGTAAGAGGTAATGCCTCCTCTTCTCCAAGCAGCTCCAAAATAGCTGCTTTGTGAATAGGAGGGATGTACTGCAACAGCTCCCTTTTGAAGGTTGTTTGGTAGAAATGACTATTGTTGCCTCAGTGGTAAAGATGCTGATGTTCTATGCAGAGTGTGTGACTAATACTGACAGCTTCTGCCTTTCTTTGCTCTTAGCCACCCCCTGCTGTCTCAGATATGATGGTCTCATCATGCCCTTCTCTACAAGAATAGTCTTTACTTTTGCAGAGCGTGGTGATGCAAGCCTTTAATCCCAGCACTCAGGAGGCAGTGGTAGGAGAATTGATGTAAATTTGAGGTCATCTTGAAACTACACAGTTAATTCTAGGTCAGCCTAGGCTAAAATGAGACCCTACCTCAGAAAAACAAAACAATCATAATAACAATCATCATCATCATCTCTGCTTTTTCTTGCATGATTGTGCTACTTTTCTTCAGCAGTCTACTGAGTCTTCTATGGCTTATAGTGGGTTGCAGATAGCTATTTAGATTTGTTACTAAATGTAAAGATGAAAGGCTAATATTTCTGGTTCTGCCATCTTAGTCAAATTGGTCAATCAGTAATGATATTATACTATTAAGCACATAATATATACATTAGTAAAAGAATGTATACAAAGTCAACTTTTTAATCTATTTGTCAATAAACTTTATCTTTTCAAAAATTAAGTGTTAGTAAGGAACAGTTCAAAGAGTCTGAGCAATGATTAAAAACCTAGGTTTGTACATTATTGCTGGTGTTATTCCTACAATAAAAATTTTTGGTAGAAAAATATGCATGATCATGGGATTTAAGAGAAAATGTTTGTCCATCATGGAGGTGACAATCCAGTGAGTCATACAATCAATTTTAGGAAACAATGAGCATTATTAATCGAAAAGAATAAGTGCGCAATTAAAAGCATGATACATGTCCTAAGAATCAGTACTGCTTCATGAAACTTTAGTTACATATACAAATTATACATATGTAAACCCGCTGGATGGAAAATCTAAAGAATATCTGGTGCACCACATTTTGGCTACTGCACTATTAAAACAATAGACCCCAAAAAACTGTAATTTCCCCAGGAATTTTACCTTGGAAGAAGAAAAAGGCTGAAAAGCAGGTACAGACCTAAAGGGGAGCTTGTTTCTGAGAAATGTATTTACAATTTGTCAGACAACCTTATAGGAGAGACTAGAGCCAACATAATTGTGGACAGGACCACATCTTGACTGGGACAGCTTAGTTATACATCCTGTTGTCTCTATTAAAACTTCAACTTCATGTCAGAGCCCAAAGACAGACCTGGGGGATCATCACACTTCTTTGTTGTTCTTCTCAAAGTGGCCACAGTGTAGTGCTGCCAGAGACCAGGCTCTGATGACCCAGACTCCAATGCTGCTCACCAGGCGGGACTGGAAATCATGACAGGCCTCCTGTCTCAACCACCCACTTGCTGAGATTACGATATTACATTACAAGGCCTAGTGTGTAAAAGTATGAGTTTTAAGACGAAACAATTTAAAAACCATAGAAATAGTAAAAAAAAAACTAGGTCTGTTAAGAGTAGTAGTATTAAGAGGGAAACACAGACTAGACAACTATCTACTAGCTTTGTAACATTGGGGAAGTAATGTGCATATACTACACAATGCTATAATATGGATCAAACAAGTTATAGATACAAAGTACTTAAAATAATCAACATATAATAATAGCAAGTAATTACATATGACAAATGTTATTCCTAGGACCTACTAGATCAAGTCTGTTATTCTGTATTTTACATGACTCTTTTAAGTTTTTAGTTATGCATGTGTTCATATGGGCACACATGTGGCCATGGTGCATGTGTTAAGGTCAGAGGACAGCCTCAAGGGGTCTGTGCTTTTTCCAATGACTTTGACACAGCGTGTCTAGGTGCCGCAGATGAACACCGGTCTAGCTGGCCTGGAGCTTCAGTTTCTCCTGGCTCTTCCTCTCAAAATCATGGGTCACAGAAGCATATGCCACCTTGTGTGAGCCTTTACATGTGTGCTGAGGGATTGAATTTGGGTCAGCAGGCTTTGTTGACCCAAATTCCCTTTAACCACTGAGCCTTCTCCCCAGCCCTAATGCTAAAAATAGGGTAGTAATGAGCCTCAACTTACAGATACTTGTGTTAAGTTTTTCAAGTTTCAATCATGTGAAAACAATATTTGAAGTTACTATATTCTGATTTTTTTTCAATTTTGTACTTTAAAATTTTCAGTTTGATTTTTCTGTTCTAGTGGACAGTAGTGTCAGCAAGCATACAATTTTAAATGCCTAAATTATAGCCAATAATATTCCCAAAATAATGCACACTCTCAATCAGGGGAACTCCTTGCAGCCTCTGTCAACTAAAGCCACGCCTCATCACGGACAGTTTAAAATTCTTAAATAAGATGAGCTACTCTCTAAAAACAACAAATCAAGGCAACAAATAGTTCTCTTATAGCTCTTATAGCCTTTGTAGTACTTTTGAGCAAGCTGTCTAATTTAACCAAATGTATGACACAAAACTTACAATTCCTAAATTTTATGAGTTGTCTAAATATATTCTAATTTTTTTCATCCTACCAACAAGTGTGCTGACATGAGATAGACAGTGGTATTCATCCTCCATTAGAATGAGCTGAGGTGTGAAGACAGAAGAACTTGCTTTAAGCCACAGAGCAGACAGGGGAGAAGGCTGGATTGTGATCCCAAGGCAGTCCACCTGTGGCCTTCAGTCTCTTAACCTCTATGGAATGCCCTATCCTATATAATTCCATGACTTCCTAATCTTTTGAGTGGAAATTACAAAACTTGCACTGAATGTGTTGTATGTAGTACCCGAGTTGAAACAAAATGCTAAAAAAAAAAAAAAAAAAAAAAAACCAACCATTTGCTAAATTTTAAAGATTTATAGAGATTAAAAGCACTACTATTCTTGTTTGGAAAGCCCACTCCATTTCTACATCCTTGTCATAGTGTATAGCAGAATATACATTTCCAAATGTGATTTTAAATGGACACCAGACCTTTAGGATGAATCCATACTTCTTCCCTTCTATGTACCTTTCTCAAGGATTCTGACATGTAGGGGCAAGATTTGTTCCCTATTTTATGACATCACAAGCATTAACTGCATTTGTTTACTACCATGTTTTTTCACAGATATAACCTTTCTAGGGAAAATTTTCTATATTAATCACAGAAAATATAAACAAATTATAAAACATTACAGTTGTAAGGATCTTATGGTGAACCACAGTTTGACAGTACTCTTCCCCAGAATTATGCAATCAATGTCATAAAATAAAGTGGGATTTTAAATAGCTTTGATTTTTACATGTATGATACAGAGTAACTCCATTAGTTTACTGGATATTAGTATTAAGATATTTGTTTTTAAAAACAATAAAATGCAAAGCCTAGGCACTAGTAATATGTATAAGTCTTCCCTCCTACTATACCAAAGGCCTCATATTTAATTTAGGTTTTTTTTTTTCTGGTTTTTCGAGGTAGGGTCTCCCTCTAGTCCAGGCTGACCTAGAATTCACTATGTAGTCTCAGTGTGGCCTTGAACTCACGGCAATCCTACCGCTGCCTCCCGAGTGCTGGGATTAAAGGTGTGCAGCACCATGCCCGGCTTTGTATTTAATTTAAACCATGTGAATCACAGCTCAACATTCAGTTCACATAAATCTTTGAGTCACATTATTAACCCTCACAAGGGAAAGGTGGAAAAATTCCTGTACTACTTATGAAAAGAGCCAACTGAAAATTTATCTGAATTCTTTTACTTAGTGACTGGTCTGGGGAGATGGCCCAGTGGTTCAAGATAAGTACTTCTAAGCATGCCAACCTGAGTTGGATCCCTACGAATCCTGACACATGTGGCACACAGTCTGTAATCCCTCCCTGCTTACAGCAACAACAAGCAGAGCCAGGAGAAGAAGACACTCAAGAGCAGCAGTAGTGAGAGAGTCCCTATTTCTAAAGGGTGGAAGGAGAGGAGAAATAGCTTGAGGTTATTCTGACTTCCACATTGGTATCATGACACATGTGTACCCATACACACATACCATACAAATGCACACATACATACACAAAAAAATAGGAAAAAGAATGACAAAGATGACGATGAAGATACTAGTTACTAATAAGAAAAAAAAATACACCATGAGGAAGTACTACTGGAATCTTTCAATAAGCAGACACTAAGGATTAACCAAGTTATCAAACTATTAGATAAGTGACAGAAAGAACCAGGGATCAAACTTGCTTAACTTTATAACTCTCCAATGCTCCTAATTTAGCTCTATAATTTACTACCTTTCATCACATTTTCCATTACTTCAATTTTTGCAAAAGAAATTTTAAAAAAATAAGGTTTCCAATTGCCTGCAAAATTGATAGAAACTCTTTGGTTAGAATAAAGTTTTCCTTTTTAATGTATCATACAAAGTTCAGCTATTCTAAAAAGAAAATTTACTGTAACACACAACTAAGCAACAAGCTTTCTGCCCATCCCCCAGGGTTAAACAAGCACTCTACCACGTAACTTTATCCAGAGGACTAAGTACCAGCTTCTTAACTAGCTTTATGGTATTGGGCACTAGTTTGCCCAGGTGAAAAATGGATGCTAGTCCAGACAATCAACTGCAAAGACTAAATAATGTTGATGTGTAAACTAGTTTGCTATAGAAAGGTAGGAGTTTGAAAAACGTTTTCTTCCTATGTTGTTTGCTTCCAAATGAGTTAAGAATATTAGCAATATGATCTTAAAATATCAAATACAAACATATATAAAACTCACTTATTATCCATTTTTCAAGTTTTTTTTTCATACCAGTGAAAGTTAATCCAGGTTAGAAAGAAGAGAGTGAGGATACAGTGACACATACAAACAATACAACAACCTAAGTAAGATGTAACAGCAACAAAGTAGATGTCACTGAAAACAACAAACCAACGCATTGAACTCACTGCACTGCAACTGATGGTTTTTCCATTACTCTCAGTCACTGTGTTTTCCCGGTTAGCTGCTAACTGAACATTCACTCTGAGTCAATTTTTAATCACTTTGCATATACAACAGTACTACATAATTGGTTCTATGATTATCACCATTTTAAAGATGAGGCAACTGAGAGAAAGAAAGACTTGCCCAAAGTCACACAGGAAAGAAATCATAGGATGAGGATTCAAAAACTTAACATACGTGGAAGTTCACAACTTTGTTTCTCTAAATTTAGGCAAATAAACACCTGCTGAGTAAATGGAGACCTATATTCTTGCCATGAATTTTAAGATTTCTAAACACTTTATCTTAGAATCTACCACCTAAAAGCATAGGATACATAGTTGTTGACTAAATGAAATTGCAAGGAGTCAGTATTACAATTTGTCATATTCATCACTGCCACATACACAGCACAAATATACACACAATATTACTTTGTATGTTAACACTACACAGTTTTATTAGTGGCACAGTATTTATTCTAAGTTACCTTATAAATGAAAATTTAGGCAATATCTTTGGACTATTTTAATAATATAAATAAGATTATCATAAATATCTATGAACATACAACTTTACAAATTTTCCCTATGATTTCTCTGGAATAAATTTCCATTCATTAATTCAAAAAGCACCTTAGAAAGTATCAATTGTGGTGGAAGACACCCTGTTAACTGCTACAAAGCAGTGAAGTATCTCAGAAGTAGAAGTACTAGAAAATTTTGACTAATTTTAAATTTATGAATGGAAAAGTCATTTGAAATATGAAATCCTAACATAGGGGAGGTAAAGGTCAGCCTAACGCATATGGAAGTGCTGTCTCAGAAAATCCAGGGCTAGAATATGGCTCAGTGGTGCAGTGCTTGTCTAGCCCGTGCAAAACTCTGGGTTTGATCCCTAGCAATGTCTATAATAGTAACAAATATTAAGCTATTACAACCAAGAACACACCTTATATTTTTCGCTAATACTTAGGCTTTTTCCACTTGTCTTGCGTGTTCATTTCTGGATTTTATCAGTAAAGTCATTAACATGTGTCTCTTTTTGTTCACTTTGTAGAATTTTATTAGTTTTTCCACTGTTTCCTCATTTCATATTTAAGTTAATTTAGGGATTTTTAAAATCTTTTTCCTTTCTACTCTTTCACTATTAAAAAGGGAGAGTATCGTATCATACATGGCTGTAGTGAAAGTATTAATAACAATTAATTCCATATTTAAACATGTTTTTGAGAATCTGGAAAGTTTATTTCATGAATCATAGGTATTTGTGCATCCCAGGAACTTAGCACCATGATTTTCTGTGTTTTCACTGGGAAAAGGATAGCACTGCAGACACCCACTTTTTTTGACATATATTTGAGATAAGGTTAAAAAAAAATTAACCCATCCTTTGCAGATGTTCAATAGAACCTAAAGCCTACCTCTCCAGTACTAGGTGAAGTTGTGCTCATGGTTGAAAGGAATAAGCAACCCCTTCATGTAAAGTTTTACATCTTCTGCAATAATACTGTTGATAGAACAGACAACTGGGCCCCAAGATGTCATAGTAGTTTTAAATTTGAACATGGAATTTTTGTGCTGTGCTTCTTCTAGGACAAGGAGCACAAATCCACTTTTCACACTGACCTTGATGCTCACATTGAAGAGCAGTTCTACCCCAACAGCTGATAGTTTATGGTGTATGTGACAATGATGTTAGATACTGACCTGCGGACAGAGATAGGATAGTCAACTAGAGTGGTTGCATTCATGATCAGGGTCACAGATCACTTGGGGAAATCTAGGTGTAACTTGCCAGTCTAGGAAGGGACGATTTGGGCAATGGACATAGGGTTGTGAAATTTCCCATGTTTTGTCTCCTTGAGAATTGTATCCAGTCTTTTCACAGTCCCACTTGTTGGTAGGTTTCTCAGGTGTCATGCAGAGAGCCTCATGTCCAGGCCAAATGTCTTTGATCTTCATGCTGATATTCTCCACAATAACTCTTAGTACTTGGCCCAACAAGGCTCTGTAGTTTTCCCAGGAGTCCTCTTGTACATGCAGGTCAGGGTCAAAGTCACCACTGCTCCTGTGTCCACAATGAAGGGAGAAGTGGCCAGCAGGGTCTTAGCAAAGCACACTGCGATTGGTAACATTGTCTCTAAATTATGCTGGGACAGTGCCAAAACTGCCAGATTGGGCCCATAGAAGGTTGAGGCTTTATCACTGGGGCTAGAAGTGCCCAGTTTTCCATTCTTTTTTGGAGAACTGACACTTTACTCCCAGGGTCTCCATAGGAGAAGGTAAGGGCCATAATGATGAGGGTGAGATGCCCACTGGTCAGGTATTCTTGCACCTCTTCTGCAATTGACACTGAGCCTTGGAAGGCGTGATAGAGATGTCTCAGTGCTAAACACTCCACTGTCACTTCTTCTCAGCACCACGGTGACTTTTGAGTCACCCTGATGGTCACCGCCATCTGAAAAGAGAAGCTTCTCTCAGTTAGTATAATCCTTTCCAGATCTGTCTATTTGCCTGCAAATTTCATAATTTCATTTTTTTCTTTACCGCTGAATTGAACTCCATTGAATAAATGTACCACATCTTTATTATCCATTTATCAGTTAAAGGACATCAAGGCTGGTTCTATTTCCTAGCTGTGGCTCTCACAATCTTCCCACCCCCTCTTCCCTAACAGTCCCTGAACCTTGGCAGGTGTGTTATCAGTTGATGTTGAATTCTCTGCAGTCTTTGTATTTCTGTTATGAAGTGTTTCAGTTCACCACAGTGAGTATTGCTATCTTCCCGGATGTGGATACAGGGCTAGTATAGGGAGAAACAATTGTGTCACCAATTCCTCTGCAATTTCTTCTGGACCCCAGGAGATGTGGTAGAGGTGGCCCATCTCGTTGCGAGCATTCAGCTGTCTTTTCTTATATTGATAGAACTTGGATCTCCCCAGTATTCTTTGCATCTGTAAGATAAAACAAATTCTCCAACCAAGGGTGAGAGCAACTTTGATTAAAGGGGATATGCCTAGAAGCTTCAGAGACATTTTGATGTCTACCCACTCGACTTGTACAGGGAACACTGGGGATTTTCCTAACTATGGGCTGCTGACTTACTTTCCAGAACAAGTTATGAGTTCTCTCTGTCCCTGGAATACACCAGCCAGAGCCCATAGCTTAAAGCTTAAGCTTTCTACTAGGCATTACAGCCTGGTCCATCTACTTCCATTAATAGGGGATTCTATCTTGCATGCTGGTTTCCAGGAGGAAGGTTGCTATTGTGCTGATTGCTTTAGTCTTTGGTTTTATGTAGTTCCCTTCTCCAACCTCCCTTTCCCTGAACCCCCTACCCACCACACACCTTAACATTCATTCACTCTACAGAATTGTCTGGTAACGTCTTCTCTTCTCCCTCCCTGGTTCCGCATTTTCCTGGTCTCATTATAGTTACATGCTCTCACTTAGTCCTGTTTACTTCCTTTTAGACTCCTTGTCTACTGGTCTAGTTAAGGAGCTACATGAGAGAAAACATGCAACATTTGTCTTTCTTAAGACTGTGTGACCTTGCTTAGGATGATATTTTCCAAGAACTTCCATTTTCCTGTGAATTTCATTACTTCATTTTTTTTTCTTACTGTCAAGTAAAATTCCACTGTGTAATTGTATCTTTATCATCCATTCATCAGTAGATGGGCATCTGGGTTAATTACAATTCCTATTCTTCTATGTGAATAGAGAGGTAATAAACATAGTTGATCAAGTACCTCTAAAGTAGAGATTGGAGTCTTTAGGACAGATATTGAAGAGCAGAATAGCTGGGTCAAATAGTAAATCAATCTTTTTAAGGAATCTCCATTCTGATTTTCATTGAGGCTGTAAAAATTTGCATTCACACAAGCAGTGAATGAGGGTTCCTCTTTCCCCACAGACTCACCAATATTTGTCATTTGATTGTTTGATGATTGTCATGACTGGAGTAAAACGGAATCTCAAAGTTGCTTTAATTTGCATTCCCATAATGACTAAGAATGTTGAACATTTCTTTGAGTATTGGCCATCTGCATTTCTTTCTGAGAATTATATGTTTAGTTGTCTGCTCCATTATTTGAGTCAACTGCTTAATTTTTTATAGTTTATTTTTTGAGTTCTTTGTAGATTCCAAATTTCAGGCCTCTATTGGAGATATGGCTAGCAAAGATTTTCTCACATGATATGGGCTGTCTGTTGTCTCTGTCTATGATATGCTTGTCTGTACAAAAGCTTTATAGTCTCATGAGATCCCACTGGTTAAGTGTTTAATTTTTTGCGCCATTGGTATCTTATTCAGGAAGTCATCCCCACTCCTATATCTTGGAAAGGTTTTCCTATTATTTTCCCCATTTGTTTTAGAGTTCCAAGTCTTCTATTGAGATCCTTAGTCCAATTGCAATTGTTTTTTGTTCATGGTGAAAGTAGTAGGTCTCGTTTCATTTTTCTTCAAGTGGACAGCCAACTTCTCCAGCAACATTTGTGAAAAATGCTTTATTTTCTCCAGTGTGCATTATTGGCTCCTTTGTTAAAGATCTGGTGGCTGTAGTTACTTGCACTAAGGCCTGGATATTCTATTCTGTTCCATTGATCTATATGTCTATTTTTGTGCCAGTGTGTTGCTTTTGTTATTACTATGGCTTTGTAGTATAATTTGAAGCCAGGTATGAAGTGTTTCTTTTGCTGAGGATAGTTTTGGATATGCAAGGCCTACTCTAGTTCCATGTGAAATGAGACTACTTTTTACTATCTCTGTGAAGAAAGTTGCTAGAATTTTAATAGTCATTTAACTGAATCTGTACATTATTTTTTGCTAGAATGGCCATTTTAATGATGTTGATTCTTCCAATCCATGAGCACAGGAGGTCTTTCTATTTTCTTGTATCCTCCTTGATTTATTTCTTTGGTGTTTTTATGTTTTTGTTGGAAAAGTCTTTGACTTGCTTAGTTAATGAAATTCCAAGATCATAGTTTTTGTGGTTATTGAAAACATGACAGCTTTGCTAATTCTTTATCCCTGTTTGTCTGTAGTGTAAAGGAAGGCTACTGATTTTCCTGTGTTGCTTCTGTATCCTGCCCATTTGCTGAAAGAGTTTATCACCGTTAGAAGTTTCATGGTGGAGTCTTCTGGGTCACTTAACATATAGAATTATGTCATCTACAAATAGGGCTAGTTTGATTTTTTCCTTTCCAATTTCTATCCCATTTCTTTCTCCTGTCTTATTGCTTAGGCTAGGACTTCTAACACTATGTAGAACAGCAGTGGTGAGAGTGGGAACCACTGTCTTGTTCCCAATCTCAATGGTAACTTTTTCCTCATTTAGTATGATGAGCTTTATCCTCATTTAGCATGATTTGGGCCTTAGGTGCTTTGTACATAGCCTTTATTATGCTAACATATTGTTCTCCCATCCCTAGTTTTTCTAGCATTTTGATCATGAAGTGGTTCTGTATGGAAGCATCACTTTTGTGATGTTTTTGTTGAAGGCCCCTGCATCTATTGAAATGATCAATCATGTGGTTCTTTTTTAAACATTTTATTGATAGCTTCTATAATTACATACAATAAACCATAATGAATGCCTCCCCACCCACCTTCTTATCACCCTCTCAGTCCCTATTTTGTTTCAGTGTTATCTTATTTTCCTCCCATTTTTTGTAGGTATTATCAGGCACTGTGAAGCCATGAATATCAAGGTGATTTTGTGTCTGAAAGTTTGTGTTATCTTACCCTTCCTCTGGCTCTGGAGATGACCCAATACTGAATACTCCACTGTTATTTTTTTTTTCTTAGCAATATGGTATCTACTGAGTTATACCAGTGGTCACTGCTGTTAGGCTAAGAGCCAAGCCGGAAGATAGAGCCAGGACCCCCAAGATGGAATTGGCCTGACCGCCCCTGGGCAGACAAGATAATGGCAGCAAAATCTCTGCTGACACAAATCTCAGAGAGCTAAATCTGTATCTTTTTTTCACTGGAGGGAAACTGGCTAACCTCTTCCCTGAACCATGACTAAAAGCTCTAGATAAAAGTTCACTGAAAATATCCCTTGTCTGATAACCTAGGGCAGTTCCTCTTTCCCTTTGTTCCCTATATGGAAAGACCCTCCTATTAAAATCCAAGCCAGCTATACCCATTTGGCTTTCTCCACCCTAGTCAGCTCCTGCTTTTCCCAAATAAAGCTTTCTTTTTTAATTTATTTTTTATTTTTAGTTTATCTTTATTGCCCAAAATTAGATATTGAGTAAATATTGTGCTTATATTCCCATTTCCCTCCCCCAATTCCCAATCCCCTGGGTATTCTCAGTGGGCATACTAGAACAATCCATGTGGCAATGGGATATGGATAGCACAGGAGGCAACAGGGTTGCCTCCCTCCCCTTTATGAATTGTAGCTGAAGGGGGTAATGTCTCTGGATATTCTCTCCCACTATGGCTCTTACAGTCTTTCTGCCCCCTCTTCTGCTCAGTTCCCTGAGTCATAGAGGGTGAATTTTAAGTCTGTTTCATTGTTGTTGTTATGACCTTAAGAGTCTCTGTGCATCTATTTTGTGTTGGAAGTCATTGGTGTTTGTCTCACTGACTTATCCTGGGTTGACTGATTGGCTGTGTTTATAGGTTGACTGATTGGCTGTGTTTATAGATCTCTTTCTTGCTCCACCACTGTCTCAAGTATTTCACTTGGGGCCTACACAATAGGCCTGGGGTGGTTCATCTCTTGCTGGGATATCAGCCTTCGGCCTGCGCTGAATAAAGCTTTTGTCTTTGTTCAGAGTGGTCTTGCATGGTCTCAGCGTTTTCAAGCCTTACAACAGCCATCAGAAAAAGCTTCTCTAGCCAAAAGTGATAGTTGGCATTATTGTATGGGTATGATCATTGGGGAAAAAGTGCTTATTTATAAGGCAGTTTGGTTGGCATAATATATGTATTTAGCCAGACAACAGCAGGTATTACTACCCTAGGGCTCATGAACTCCCCAGCTGTAAGCTTTTGACTAGGTCTTCAGTACCAGGCATGTATCCCCTTCCGTGGAATGGGCCTCCAGTCCAATCAAAGAGCAATTGGCTTCCCCCACAATAGATGTTCCATGATTGCCGCATTGACCCATTTGGCCTGCAAGGTCCACTGCTGTTTTATACCACTGGCAATCATATTGTTCTGGTGTTTTAAGTTTATTTATGTGGCATATTATGTTTATTACTTCCCATGTGTTTCACATCTTCAAGAAGGAAGCCTACTTGACTAAGGTGGATAATGATTTTGATGTGTTCTTGGAATTTGGTTTACAAGGATTTTATTGAGAATTTTCCTGTCCAGGTGTGACAGATTAGGGTGCATTGGACCCCAAAGGTAACCAGGAGTGTCCTTGGACTTGTGCTTGCACTTATCTCTTGTCTTACCCTACCCCCTCCCCTTGAGTGGGAGGTGTCTCTTACTATAGTTCAAACCTAACCCTAAAACTGATTGGACCAACCAGCTGTCTGTCTGGCTCACCTGGGCCAGAGCATACAGTCAACTAGAGAAGGAAGAATTGCTCTCCTCCCTCATGACTGCCCAGCAGAGACAGCTGACTCTCCAGGCCTAGGAAAGGCAGTGTAGATGCTTTCTGTTAACAGATACTGCTGGTCCCCACAGGGGAGCATACTCCTCACCTTAAGATAATTTCCTGGTTTGCACCATATCTGGCCCTTGCTGTAAATAATTCCCAAGAGTGTGTGGGACAGTAGGGCTGCAACCACAAGTTTTGCAGTTGGATATTCCAATCTAATATGTTATCTCTTAAGCTTGGAGAAGTTGTTGGAGCCTCCACAAATGGGATCCCAAACATACCTGCAATCAGCACTCACCCACCAGGGGTCAAGTCCCAAACATATGGAGTACTACCCTGCCCCAAATACTCAGGCCCCATAAATACCATGCCTGGGGTCCCCAGGCCCCCCAGGATCATATTCAAACTTTTTACCAATGTCTAATGTTTCTTTCCATACCAAACAACAAACTATAGTCTTTATAAAAGAACTAATATAGCATAAGCCGAACACTTTAATTCTGCCATTTTAATTTAAAACTATTATTAATTTAGAGATAGTTTTTTCTGAAATCTACTCTTTCCTTTTTAAAGAAATTACTTGCATCCCTTCTTTTTCCTTAAGGCCAATACTTTTTACACTTTTTTTCCAATCACTTAACAGCTCCTAAGGAAGCAGTCTTTTCTCTTTCACTAGAATGGTGATATTAAAATTAGCCCATAAAACATTTCATCAAGATCTTAACTAAAAGATATTTTATTATTACCACATCTGGCTTAGTCATGTAATCCTGGCACTTGAGAGACAGAGGTAGGAGGATTTCTATGAGTTCAAGGTCAGCTTGGTGCTACAGAGTGAGTTCCAGGTCACCCATGAGTTCAAGGTCAGCTAGGTGCTACAGAGTGAGTTCCAGGTCACCCTGAGCTGAAGTAAGATCCTTTTGACATCTCAAGACCTGCCTCTAGTAATCTACTTGATTTAGCAATGCAATTTTTAAATATATTTTTATTTATTTACAAGGGGAAAGAGAGAAGAACTGACACACTAGGGCCTTTAGCTGCTGCAAACAAGCTCCAGATGCACACATCATTTTGCGCATCTGGCTTTACGTGGGTACTGGGGAACTGAACCTGAGACTTGAAAACAATCACCTTGACTGCTAAGCCATCTCTCCAGCTCTCAGTCGATCTTTTAAAGTGACCACAGTCTACTAGCCCCAACACTTGTTCAAAAATCAAAAGCCTAAAGACTCATTTGAGATTCAAGGCAGTCCCTTATCTATTGACCCATGTAATATCAAAGTGTAAGTTACATATTTTCCACATATAAAGGCACAGAATAAGCATTGCCATTCCAAAAGAGAAGAATAGGGACACAGCAAGGAAAGACTTGAACAAGGCCAAAGACCAAAACCCAGCAGAGCAAACACCAAAACCTGTAGCACCATGGGACTTGTGATGAAATCATCTGGGTAGTTCTGTCCTTCATCCCCTCAGAGCTTGCAGCTTTCCTCGCTGATGTTACATTGACCTGAAACCTCCAACAACCTGGAGTTGCCATTGCAATTTAGGGCTCACCTTTACAGTTTCCCATAGTGGCCTTTTGGGATCTCCTTGCAGCAAATCCAACCCAACCTCACATTACCTGGTCTCATTGGCTCTGTAAAACCATGAGGCAAGACACCATGATCCCCTCAATATTGCAGTTTTCAGGCCTGCAGAACCAGCATCAAGTGGACAATGCTACCGATCTCTGGTGCCAGCTAGGAATGCAGTTTGTTCCCCTAGGATCTCAGCTAGGTCTTCTGACCATAGGGAGCAAGGAGCTTCTTCAGCATTCTCCCTTGAGGCTTTCTCTTTTCAAAAGAATTTGCATTCTTAGACTCTAAAGCCTTAATAGAGTTAGTTGCATTTGACCTCAGGGCATCTTTCCTATTGTCCCAGTGGAGGGCATCAGGCTCTCTTTAATGGTTAATCTCCAGAACAATCATAGCAGCTTTGTTGGATATAATGCCCATAACTTTAACCTTACTCACATTTCTTTCCAAACTTCACATTTTACCATTTCTTTCTGCTCTGCATTTTGCTCTCTTGCAGTGCAGATCAGAATCAGATGTCATGCCACAGACTCAATGCTATTCCACCGCAACAATTTTTTCTACCAATACTTTAGTCCATTACTTTTAAATTCAGTCTCATTCAAGTTCTCAGGATAAGGGCAGAATGCAACCAGATTATTTCCCATATCACATAAACTGCCTTACAAGCTCTATCAGAATGGCTGAATAAACTGTACTTATAGAGTTGTAAGATTTCTATAGTCCAAAACTCCAAACTCTTCTATAATTCTTCCTATAATTCTGTCCCAAAAACCTAAGAACCGAATGGTCAGATCTGTCTCACAATTATGACCTCACACTTGTTACTAATTTTCTGAATTAATTACTTTCTCGTTCCTATGAACAAATATCCATCCAGAAGCAACTTAGGCAAAAGGTTTATTTTGGCTCACAATTTCCAGGGTAAATTTCTTCATGGGGAAATGTCATGGCAGCAGAAACAGGAACACAGCTGGGCACTTCCCTACCAGTAAGGAAGCAGAGGACAAACAGGACACCTCAAAACCCACCCTAGTGATCCACTTCCTCCAGTAAGACTCCATCCACCTCCTAAAGGTTCCACAACCTTCAACAGCACCAACAATTGGGGAAGAGTGGTCAAACACAAAAGATTATGGGGGGGGGCATTCTACATTCAAATCACAACACTGAGAATAAGCCAATCTCTAAACCAGATATAACGTGAAGTGTGTTGTGGATTCAGATTCTTTGTCAAACCTATGCTCCAAAATTATGAAATTCTCACCTTGGAAACAGAAAACATGAGCAGATGGATTTTAATCAGTAGCCAGAGATCACCTCCATTTTTACAAGTCCTAAAACCTCAAATGAAGTCAGGTTTCAACCAATCCATGATATAAAAGCAATTGTACAAGAAATTAGCTTACAACTGCTGAGTTGAATTTTCCTTACTTTATCTGAAAATAAATACTGTGACACTTAAAATTTAGTGTACAGCTAACAACCAAGGGCTGGTGACAATATGAAGTTTATTCTAAAATGTAAAGATTTTATACTTTAAAGACTTACTCATATTAGGTAAAATATTCACATTTTCACATTTAATGTACCTTTCTTAGAAAGCCATATTGTAAATCTATATTCTTTTTTAAAAATATTTTATTTATTCATTTTCAAGCAGAGAGAGAGAGAGAGAGAGAGAACACCAGGGCCACCACCTTGTGGGTCTGGCTTATGTGGGTCCTGGGGAACTGAACTGGGGGCCTTAGGCACTGGAGGCAAGCGCCCCAACCCCTGAGCCATCTCTCCAGCCCATAAATCTATATTCTTATATGCTGTCTTAGATAGGTGTATTTCTTATATAATAATTAAGCCCTTCCATAGAAGTAAAAGTAATAAAAGAATTTGATTTTTTAAAGTTGTAATGTTAGAAATATATAGAAGGATAACATACAAATTATTGAAAATTTAGAAAAATTATAATTAAGAACAAAAAATGGGAAAGGATAGCCTTTTAATATTAATAATCATTTCCCAAGGGTCCATATGTTAAAGCTGTGGTACTCAGTCTTGGGTACTATTTGGAGGTGGCAAAGATGTGGGGCCTAACAGGAAGTTGTACTGTATTGTAGTCTCCTTTCTTCTAGTGATAATACAATGTCTGGGCAATGAGAGAAAGCAAGGTGAATAACGTAGACATCTGAAATAACATCAGGCTAATGGGTAAGGATTACCTGAACACGAACCACAATACCACATTTTATCTTATAACAGTCAGGCACCACAGAAGGAATGAAACTAGACAAGGAAATCATTCATGTTCCACATGGGATAAGATAAAGGACAGAACAGGATTCTTATGCTACTCAGAATGAATGACACATATTTTAAAACTTATAATTTGTTTATTTCTATAATTACCAATTAAATATTTTGAGATCATGGGAGCCAGGAGGTAACTCAAACCTACAGAAATGGAAATCATAAATAAGGTAAACTACTATACTTTAAAATATCTAGGAGCAGATGGATTCCTACTTGTGATAGTTCAGTTTAAGATTTTTTGATCTTACAATGGTAGTAATGAGATATACATTTAGTAGAAATCATACTTTTTCTGAATTTTGATCTTTTCTAGGCCTAGTGATATTGGTATGTGGAAAATACTCTCTCTGAATATCAGACAACTGCAATGAGCCATCACACCATGTGAGCCACAAGATCTCAAGGGTGCGCTGTGCTACTTAGGAAGATAGGCTCCTCAAATGCATTTCCAATGAATGATGGGCTTTCTGAGATACAATCCCTTTCTGAGTTGAAGAGCATTTGTACTCTATTACTTAGTTCTGTATTTTTTTTTTTTTTTTTTTTGGATTTTCAAGGTAGGGTCTCACTCTAGCCCAGGCTGACCTGGATGGAGTCTCAAACTGGTCTCAAACTCATGGTGATCCTCCTACCTCTGCCTCCCCAGTGCTGGGATTAAAGATGTGTGCTACTGCACCTGGCTTCTGCTATTTAGTTCTTAATAGCAATTCCTCTTTTTCCACTCATAGAAATAACTATAACACCACCAATACCAACATGTATTACCATAAAAATCCTAAGCTTTATCTTGTTGCAGCTTCAGTTTGCCAAGTAAAGAAAAGCACATAGGAATCACATCATTTTTCATGAGTAAAGAGTAAACAGAAAACACAACAGCACAAGGTATTCTACCTCAGTCAGGCAGAAATCATTTTTTTTTTTGTCTAACTTGATTATGAGGCCAGGTATGCATACAGACATTCTAAGTTTTTAAAAACTCTTGTTTATGACTATTCTAATGTTAAAAAACAAAATAATCTCCTCGGCCCCTGATTACAACATATGTTCCAATAGAGTTATCAGTTCATTTCATGGATATATCCTTAATGTCTACAAAAAATATATATGGCATAACATAACCTGATGAATGAATCAATATATGAAATGCAGCCAAATTATAACCAGTGTTTATTTACCATCAACAAATGGCCAGGTAGTCTGCTTTGTCCTTGACATGTGTTACATTTTATAATTCTTAAAGAAATGGTTTCTAATCTTCATTTGATAGATAAGGAAACAGCCTAAAGTAGATAATTTATCCATTATAAACATTGTAAGCAAGAGGCATAAGCTTAGTAAGACCCTAAAAATTTAATTTCAAATCACTGCTCTTAAACTACTATCCAGCAACTGTTATATTTCAAAAATTTGATAAAAGTCCAAGCATCTACTTTATATATTATACATTCTACTATATACATTCTCAGTATGTATTTTCAACTACTTTTAGCTGCATTTTTTAATAAGAAATATCAAAATTGAAGCAGAATGTCAAATCTTGTTGAATTGGCAAAAATATAAAGATGATAACTATACCAAGCAGTACATTAAAAATCAGAGACAAGACAGGGAGGGGTCTGTTTATCAAATGATGGTTCCCAATACTTTACGATCATTATAGCTATTAGACTTCTAAGCTGACCACTTTCCATATTCTAAGTTAAATGAACCAAATCCAAGCCAGGCATGGTGATGCACGTCTTTAATTCCAGCACTCAGGAGGCTGAGGTAGGAGGATCACTGTGAGTTCCAGGCCAGCCTGAAACTACATAATGAATTCCAGGTCAGCCTAGGCTACAGTGAGACCTACCTCGAAATACAAAACAAAACAAATTAACCCAGTCCAAGACATAGTTCAGTCTATGTTCAGCTGTAACACAGAGCAACAAAGTTTCCATTATTTTGAAAATACTGATAATACATGATACAATTTTTCACTTAATGACAAGGATCTTTTTAAATCCTTGCTGGACTACAATATGGAAGGCAGAAGACAAGAGAGTGAAAGTCACAGACCAGCCACACAAAAGATCCTAGCTCAAACAATGTGGAAGGACTAACACCAAAGTTGTTCTCTAACACTAACACACACACACACACACACACACACACACACACACTGTGTGTGTGTTTCCTATGGGAGCATGTATTAGTTTCCTTTTTTTTTTAATCCCTAATTTCATGTTTCAGAATCTATTTAACTCAGTATCCATAGAATACCAAGCACACCAAGCAATCATATATCCACAGTGCAGGATTTCACATTAATTTTGAGTTTTATTCATAGTCATTTATAAAATTACTGTGCATATCCTGATCCCTTGAAATATTTCTCAAATCTATTTTTAAACGGTTCAGATGTGCTATTGAAGTTTATTAAATGAAACAGATAATTTGTCTTTCTATAGTCATGCTAACTTAAATGTTAATAGTAACGAATGCCAAACAAGTATGCTACAATAAAATTAAATGACCTAGTCAAAAAGTCCCTTTCTGGAGAACAGTTTCCAAACTCTGCAAGCATCAGAGTCCCCTGGAACTCCTGACAAACCAGACTGCACAGTGCTAACACTAGTGTCACATCTAGTAAGTCTCAACATTTGCATTCCTAACAAACTCTAAGAAAATGGGAAGCAGTTAATTCTGGTGGGCTGGAGACCTCAATTAGGATCTTATGAAACTCTAATGCCTGGGGATAGGAATTCAATTCTAATTAGAAATAAAGTATGTATTCAAATATTTGTAAATAAACCCCTTTTGCCTATGGTAATATTAATTACTGGAAGAAAATTCATCGAGAGACAGTACCATTAGATTTCTTCCTATTATTATTATAACAATATTAGCTATTAAAATTCTTTAAATTCTTGACTAATAATTACTGAAGTAAACATCGCCAATAAGTGCTTCAGTCGCAACAGAATTTATAAAATGAAAAGATTAGTCCCAAGTATTATTAAACTAAGCTATGTCCTTATTATATTTAAACTAAGCTATGTTTGCATCCACATGATAGCAAAATAAATATGGGCTATTGTAAGTCTTACATACATGGCTTTATCATATGGCAATGGCTAATAATGAATTAATGTTTCTCTTTGTGGAGACTCTTCAAAATAATGCTTTGTCATACCTTGCTCCCTTTCATTAAACTACTGATGGTGACAGCATCAAATTATAAGAATGACTATGGTTTTCCAGAACTTCTGAGAGAGAAAGTACTACAAACAAAATTCCTTGCTCACTTGAACTTGTGGAGTCTTACTGGGTGGACAACCTGAGGGTTCCCAGAACCAAAGCAAAAGATAAAAATGAGCAACAGCGCCTCTTTATGAAAATTTCTCTTGAAAAACATTTTGACAGACTAGGTCAAGCACAGAGGGCAGTAATCCGAGGGTGGGAGGGAGGGAGGGAGGCAGGCAGGCAGGCAGGGAGGGTCTTCTAGGTTTTCTCTGAAAGGGCAAAAAAAAGACAATTACACCTTTCCAGAAAATTCTTCTGGCCAGCTTATGTCTTAAGGAGGAATGAGATGGGAATATCATAGTTAAACCAAACTTTAAAAGAAAGTACCATTTTCACTGCTAAATGAATGCAGTAAATGCTTCCTAGGGGACATCATTTTTCTTTTTTTTTTCTTGCATATGTGCACTTGAATGTATGTATGAATGTACATGTGTTTGGGGGTACACATATGTAGGTAGGCAGGTGCCATGTGGAGGTAATGCCTGTGGTGAGGGGCTGGGATTTCTTTCCCACATAAACTTTTCCTTCTCATGATCTTTCCTCCTTCTGCTTGTTTGGCTGACCAGCACAGATTTTGCTAAAATCTCTCTCATGTGTTCTCTCCACACTGGTGGCCAGAGAACTCTGTAACTTCTCCTTTCCTTTAAGTATGGGCTTCGTTCCCTAATCCCACTCCTGAGTCCTCTGAACTTACTTTGATATAAATAAGTGTGTGTGATGAAAAGAATGCTCTCTATTAAGATAGGAACTCTGGGAGAAGTGCAGTGAGTGAAGCTTCAGGTATTCACTCCATTGTTACCATCTCCCTGCTCCAGTAGGTTTTTTGTTTTGTTTTGCTTAAATATTAATTTGATTTACATGGTAACAGAGTCACATTCTCTATTTTTCTTCAGTTAATTTGTGTCTTTTCAAAAATTTGTCCATGTCATTAATGTTAACTTCCTAGCATCAGATGGTTAGCATTCTTTTATGATCTATTTTATTTCTGTTAGGTAGGTAGAGATTATGCTCTTTCACTTGATTCTAGGAACTCAAACCCTCATCCATCAATCTAAACTTTCTCCATCTGCTTGCTTGTTTCCTTTGCTGTTTCCAGTTTTCATTAGGTTAACAGTAAAGTTACTAATTTGAGATCTTTTTCAATTTTTCTAACTTCACTTGTAATTTCTTCTTTGAAAGAAATCATTAGTTAATTTAAAAATAGGTTAATTTCAACATGTTCATGTTTTTCAGATTTATGTTTACTTTAATTTCATTCCATCACAGTTTGAAAACATTTCTTTCTTTTGAAATGTATCAGTTTGTTTTACAACATAATATATGGGGTTTTTCAAAGGAATGTTCCATGTGCACTTCAAAAAACAAACTTTCTTCTACAGTTGGGTAAAGAGGTCTACAGTGGTCTTTTCAGTCTGGTTGGTTTGTAGTGCAACACACAGCATGTCTTCTATTTCAGCATTGATCATCTGCCTGCTTTTAGCCATTAGAAACATGTGGTGCTAAAGTTTTCCGATCATTTTTGGTCATTTTGTTGAATGATCTGTTTTTTGAGTATGGCAGTTTTTACTTCATATATTTCGGTGCTTTCATGTTAGATTCATTTAACTTTATAAATTATGTATAATGGCCTGGTGAAATGTCCCTCTGTATCTTCAGTAATATTTGTTGTGTTAGGTCTATTTTGCTTGACACTAACACAGCCTCCTCGTGTTTCTTATGTTATTAGGTGTCTTATACATTTTCTTTCATTGTTTGATTTTCATTTTTATCTCTGAATCTCAAGTGCATCTATTGTAGAAAATATAATTGGCTTTTGTTTATATTTTTATTTACTCTGTTAAAAATCTCTGCTTGGTTGACATGTTTGATTCACTTAGTCATTACTGATACAATTGGACTTATAATAGTCATATTATTTTTGGTTTTCTATGTGCCTCATATTTTTATTCCTCTTTAACTGTTTTCTACTGTATTGAGTATTTTCTAATGAAGCATTCTAATTTCTCTAGTAATTCCTTTACTATATTCTTTGCATTATTTACTTCATGTTATTTGTAGGGTTTCTCATATATATCTTAGTTTATCATATTTAACTTAAGATTTATGCTATGTTAGTTACAATTATATTTTAGTTATAATTAGATGTTAAGCCTTATAAACATGTTTCTTCTTTCCATGTTATCAATGTTATATAACTCTGTTACAAACTGAACATGATGTTATGAGTATTATTTTATGTAATTTTATGATTTAAGGCTACAAAAAGGCTAGGAAGAGCACTTTTGTCATTTGACCTCATGGTCACCATTTCTGATTCTCTTCATTTGTTCCAAATGTCCTTGATGCTAAAATTGCCAAAAATATTACATTGCTCCATACTATTAAGGCCCCAATAGACATACTGTTTTGAGGCCCAACAATACAATATTTAGATACTGTTCTACCCAATTTAAATCAGTTAAGAGACAGAGAATAGGGGCTGGAGAGATGGCTCAGTAGTCAAGGCACGTGGCTGCAAAGCCTAACAACCTGGGTTTGATCTCACAGTATCCAAAAAAAGCCAGATGCACAAAAGTGGCTCATGCATCTGGAGTTTATTTGCAGTGGCTGAAGGCCCTGAAGCATCCATTCTCTTTGTCTCTCTTCTCTTTCTGCTTGCAAATAAATTATTTAAAAAAGAGAGAGAGAGAGAAAATACACATTTATGCCATCTTTTGTAACTCCATAATTACTTTACTGGTACTCTTTATTTTTGTAGATTTAAGATACTATGTAGTGTCACTTGCTCTTATCCTGAAGAACTTGTGCTTGATTTAGTAGACCAATAACAAATTATTTGTTATGTTGAACTAGGAATGTTTTCATCTTCATATGTTTTTGAGAAGTAGATTTTGGAGATGTAAGATTGTTGGCTGACAGGCTGTTTTTTCCTTAAGAACTGTGCTATCCTACTCCATTATTTTAATGAGGAACGAGCTGTTAATTTTGTTGAGATTTTCTCAATGATGGCTTATTTTCCACAATTGGCTAGCTCCGTAACTATGGGCCTGAAGTGAGGCTGAATGAACACCATGGTGGCAGGAGCATGCAAGGGAGGCTGTACACCTCATTATAGACAAGCAGCAGAGAGGAGGGGGCTGGGAGCAAGTACTGCCTTCATGTCCTGCTCCCAGTGACCTACTTCTTTCAGCCAGGCCACACCAACTAAAGTTTTCACTACCTCTCAAAATAGTACTAACAGCTGAGGACCAAGCATTTAACACAGAAGCCCAGTTGTTGACATTTTATATTCATACTAACACAATTTCTTAGCAATAAAAAGGACTGAAATCTGATACAGATAATGTGTATGGGTCTCAACTGCATTGTACTAAGTAACTGAAAAGGCTACACATAATTCCAGTTATATGTCATTCGTGATAGCAAAAATGTAGGAAGATACAAAAAATTACATGCCAGAGAAAGTTTAATTGCCTACTAAGGAAACAGGAAAATTTGAGGAGCCACAGACATCTTCTCTATCCTCATTCTCATGGTACTTAAACAACTATTTGCAGCTGTCAAAACTCAAAGAGTAGCTTGAAGGGGGATAAATTTCACCTTGTGTAAATTGCGCTTGTTTTTTAAAAAAAGATATACTGCTTAAATACATAAGGGGGGGCTAACTGCATACAGTCAGCAGTTTTCTAATATGTATCCTTTCCTAAGCCACTGTTTGAGCCCCACCAGCAAGTGCATTGTAATCAGAAGCACAGGATAAAGTAGAAAAACAGATTGTAATGTGAAGGTTGGATCTATGGACTCGGTAGTAAAAACAAATTTCATTACTTAATACAAGCAAATTTAAATAAAAAGCTCGATGGGAATGGTGATGTCATGACTGCTTTAGGGAGCTGGAATAAGTTCTTGATTATTGTCTATTTCACATCTGGGCATAAAGCACACAAACACACAATGAACAAGCTTTGATCATTGCTATTTGCAACTCTGTTTACATATTAAGTAGTCTAAAAATTAAATTACTCTGTATAATTATCCCAAGAAAAACTATGTACTATGCAAAAGTCACAAATTCCTTAGGCATCAGTTCTGTCAGTAAGTCCCTGTTTCCTTTTTTAATGATTTCCTCCTTCTATATGGTAAAACATGTTATGACTTTAATGACAGCTACTATTGCTAAATATTCGGAGTAGAGTAAGTTAAAGAGCCAACAGTCACCAACAATTCCTATGAATCTATTAACTTAAAATCTCCCACTGGAGAGAGATCACCTTGGTCTTCTCTCAACATTAACACACTTAGCACAGCACCAAGGCTACTGCAAGCACATAGAGAAGAGTAGCTTGTATTCATCACAATGCTTTACAGTTAGTTATATTCCTAAAATAAAGTGTTCACATAACCAGAACAGCACAATTTCTATCTATGAAGGAAATTGTTACAAACTGGTTTCCTCTTGCTAATATAGCCCAAGCTGTCCTCAAACTCATGACTTTCCTGCCTCAACCTCCCCAGTGTTGAGATTACAGGCATGTCCCACTAGGCCTGGCTTGAAAGAAGCATAATAATCATTTGCAGCCACTAAGTATAGAAGATAAGGTGTTTGTTTTCTTAAAAGGTATAAGACCAGCACCATCTGCTGGTTGTTGGCTCCTTTTGACAAAACCTTTTGTAAAATCCCAGTACTGCTGGTTCTCCCCATCCAACTCAACAACAGAGACAGATTAAAAAAAAAAAAGTAGGGAAACATACAACACACACATGAAAGTTATAGTTCACTGACAGAACAAGTTTAGGACTTCTAGTTGTATATCCTAGGTCCTGTGCAGAACAGCATCAAGAGCCTGACAGCAGGACAAGAAACAGAACGAAGAGACTCTACTGGCATAAACAGTGCTGGTGGAGAAGTGTCCCCCTAAGACACCAGAGGCACAGGAGGGCAAACTGCCAAATACAGGCAAGCTCAGCATCAAGTGAGCTCTCTGTGTGTGTATGCATTCCACAAACTCTAAATATACCACAACCCCAAGATTATAAAGGATTAACAAACAGGAGGGGAAGAAGATAGATGAGAAACATTAATGAGGAAGGCAAGGACACACAAGCATATACATGAACACACAGGAAAGAAACTAACTGAAGAAGCAGAAGTAATAGAGAAAATAATTTTGAAAACTCATAAATCCTTGGAGAAACCTAAGTCTATGGTCATACCACTCTGAATGCACCTGATCTTGTCTGATCTCAGAAGCTAAGCAGGGTTGGGACTGGTTAATATTTGGATGTAAGGCATGAGAAAATACAAGAAACATAAAACAGGAATAGTTAAGAATAGAAGAATAACTGTAAATATACATGCTATATGTGTGTATATGTACATGTTTGTAAAATCATTTTTAAAAACTTATAGATTGAATTACAGAATGGATAGAACTACTTAGAAGTATTTAAAACTCAATCCAGGAAGTGTTCCAAGGAACATTTCTAGAAAGGAATTAAAGGTAATACAAAATCATGTTAAGGAGGCTATGGAGATGGCTCATGAAGCCTGCAGTCCCAGATTCAATTCCCTAGCCACCCACATAAAGTTAGACACAAAAAGTAGCATGTGTCTGGTGTTTGTAATGGCAAGAGACCCTGACATGCTCACACACATACACATTCACATACATACGCACATGTGCAAAAAAATAAATGCAATTTTTTTATAAAGCAAGTTAAAGCAATATAAGGAATGGGATATGGAGAATGCACTATGTGTCTATATCTAAATACAAATTCAATAAGCAAAGAATGGGATAATAGAGTAGAATTTGAAAAAATAAGCCTAGAATTTCAAAAAATTCAATACGTGAGCTCTGCAGTTGAAATGGCTAAGAAAAAAAAGCCATACCTAAACATATTAGAATAAAATTTAAGCCTCCTAATATATATATATATATATATATATATATATATATATATATATATATATATATTTTTCTTTTTAATTCCCAGCAAAAAGAGCAAAGATGACCTACAAAAGATCAAGTTGGCATCAGGTGTGTCAAAAGCAACATCTGATCAGCAAAATGGCAATGAAACACTATCCTCAAATTTTTAAGAGGGGCTGGAGCCAGGTGGCACACACCTTTAATCCCAGCACCGGGGAGGCAGAGGTAGGAGAATCACTGTGAGTTCGAGGCCACCCTGAGACTATATGGCGAATTTCAGGTTAGCCTGGACTAGTGTTAAAAATGTATTATAAGCATACAATGTCTCAAAAGATTACTACATAAAGATCCTCTATCAGAGGTTTGAAGAATACAATCTAGCAAGAACTGAATCCAGAAGAAAAAAACCTGATGAGAAACAGATAAGCCATCTCTATAGCAGCTATCTGCAGACCAATTCATTGTATGGTTCACTACATTCTCATACATACGCATGTGTAATGTATTAAAAAAGTAAGTATTCCAACATCTTAAAGGACTTGAATATTTCATACTAAATTCTTAAACTCCTAAGTAGCTCATATACAGAGAATTTAAATATAATCAACCTAAAATTCTACCATATACAATTTATTCCTTTTGTGATAACTCAAAAAGCACTTCAGAATTTGGAAAAACATTCCAGAATAATGAATAGTAGAAGGTAATAACTCTCTGCACATACACCTTTACTCTAGACATCACATGTGTACGCACAGTATGTATGTCCTTTTGTCACAATAGTAATTTCAATGAACATATGAGATTTGGGTAGGTCTCTTGTGGCTTATTACATGATCGATTTTTATGAATGGTCTATGTAATTTCAGACTACAATTCCCAGTCTCCTTTATGTGACAAGGTTCCATCTGATGGCATATAACTGGAAAAGGCACGCACAACTTCCAGGATATGCCCTTTAAAGGAAGTGTCTCGTCATTGTTTTTTTTTTACTCTGTCTTGATAGGTAGTTAGAAGAGATTAGTAGAGTATATACTTAAATGAGGAGATGTAAACCATGTACAGAAAATAGAAAAGAATACAAGACAATGGCTCCTCAGAGCTATATTATCAGTCCTGGACAATTTATGCACTATTAAATGAAAAAGAAACAAACTTTGTTGTGTTTAAGCATTGTTATTTAATGTTTATAATAACAAAACTAATATCCTAATTAGTTTAGAAGATCAAATTTTACTTTATAGAACATTAGAAAAGTATAAAATTTGGGCTGAAGAGATGGCTTAGCGGTTAAGACATTTGCCTGCAATGCAGAAGGACCTGCGTTCAATTCCCCAGTGCCCATGTAAAGCCAGATACACCAGAGGGCGCTTGTGTCTGGAGTTCAGTTACAGTGGCTGGAGGCACCGGCATGCCCAGTCTCTCTCTCTCTCTGTCTCTCTGTCTCTCTCTCTCTCTCTCATAAATAAATAAAAATCTTTTTAAAAATATATATTAAAAATTTGACTAAATCTATCCCATATCATTGATATAGCCTCAAGTATTTTTTTCAATATTAATAATTTCTAACATGAGCCCAATTGTTTATATTGTTTTTCTCAAGAAGGAAGTATTATGTTCTAAAGCAATGTATTTATTTAGGTTAAATAAATCTGTTTCTTTTTGTTTGGTTGGTTGGTTGGTTTTCCAAGGTAAGGTCTCGCTCTAGTCCAGGCTGACCTGGAATTCACTATGTAGTCTAAGGGTGGCCTTGAACTCACGGCAATCCTACCTCTGCCTCCTCTACCTCTACCTCTGCTGGGATTAAAGGCATGCGCCACCACGCCGGCCTAAATCTGTTTCTTTAGATTCCAGCCAAACTTCTTTGTGTGGTCTTCAAGGATAACTTGGTTGCTAGAGATAGTTCTTCATAAGAAACTGATAAATGACAATTCATTTTGGTGACCTTTGCACATTCACTTAAATTGGAAAAACAGTACCCTGGGTTCAAAAAGACAAATAGCATTATGTTCTCTCTCATATGTGGATCCTAGCTCAGAACCATACATGTGGATGTTGCAGGACAGAGTGGGCAGCTGCCAGGAAACTAGGAGTCCATGAGAGGCGGAAAATGATGCTTTAAGGAGAAAAAGGTACAGAAAGTAGTAGTAAGTCAAAGGAGGAATAAAAAGGTGTGAAGGTAAATTGAAAGTAGGGGGCAGTGAGATGGGGCTGAGGAGGAGAAAGCTTAACAAAATGAAACAAAACAGTACAATATTGGGGTGGAGGAGACATTGGAAAGCAAACATAGCAGAAAAATACTAATGTAGAATAAATACCAGAGAACTAATGGCTAACTGAAGTAACCAGACTGGCTGTTCATCAGGTTAAGAATAAAAGACAACAATTTGCAGGTCTAGTTGAAACTTATTTTCAATCTGCATTCACTAACAAAAGAAGGAGGAATTTGCATTGGAATATTGAAACCTAACCCTAACAACTGCACTAAGAATCAAGGATTCTAAAAGTTAGACCTCTCAAATCACCCTAGTCTGTGTTAGCATAGGAAGACTTGGGCTGCTTTTGCTCTCCTGCCTTCACAAATCAACTCATTAAATGGGACTTCTTTTTTTCAGTCATGTTTTCCCAAACATCTCAGGATGTGAGAGGACTATGGGCTTTCCCTTCTATCTCAGTAAGTTAAGCAGTTTTCAAGACTATCCCAGTTGCACTCAACTTATCTAGCCAGTTTGTTAACAGAGCGTTTCCTAAAACTGATCACAATAATGCTATAAGTAGGTTTTTAGTCTAGGGGCTAGTGAGGCCAGGAGTAGAGTGGATGGATAATGTGTGCTCATATGCTGAGAGTCACAAGACACGTTATGAAGCACATTAGTTTCAAGAAATGTCGCACCAACCGAAGAACCATGTTTAAACTCTTGTAACAACATTTCCAAATAGTATTTGAATACAGAAGATTTTTTCTTATATTTTCCTAGTTAACAGTTTGAAAATGACCACTTACAAGATCTTTGTGAAAAGAACCAGTCCTCAGTCAATCACCTCAAATGATGAGATGAAAGGGGATTTGCTATTTCATTAGGAATTTCAATGCCTTTCCTTGTAATGATTCAGTGGAAAGAATAGGTCAATTTTTTTCTCCTTTATTCAGGTTGCTTTTGCAAGGCTGAGTTTTTTTTCCTAGTTGAGTAGCATGGGAAATTCAATTACCCCTAAGTATCCATGCAGGATTGTTTCCATGACCCCACCATGGATATGAAAATCTGCAGATGCTCAAGTTCCTTATATAAAACTGCATAGGATTTTCATATAACCTAAATAGCTCTATCCATATGCTTTAACTCATCTCTACATTATTTCCAATGTGTAACACATAAATCCTACACAATAATTTGTATACTGTATTGTTCAGGGAATAATGACAAGGAAGGAAAATATACATGTTCAAAAGACACAATTTCTTTTTATTTTAAATATTTTTATTTAAATATGAAAGAACAGGAGAGCCAGGCCCTTTGCTGCTGCAAATGAACTCCAGACACGTGCAGTTTGTGAGTCTGGCTTTAAGTGGGTACTGGGAAATCAAACTTGGCTGGGCAAGCTCTTCAAGCAAGCACCTTTAACCCCTGACCCACCTCCCATCCAACAAATACAATTCTATTTCCACATGTGTGGTTCACTGAACCCATGGAACGTTTGTATATAGAGGACTGACCACATTTCTAACCTGCTCTGAACAACATGGAGAGAACTCCAGATTCTGCTTATGCTACACCTTCCTCCTTGTTACAAATAAAAGCAAACCAAAGTCTTGGATGCTACAGGAGAAAATTCAGGGAAATATTAACTTCATTCAAAATGCTGGATTGTTACTGTTAGGGAATGCCTATCCTCCTCTATCTGTTGTTGTAATATTACCAACTGCTTATTGCTTCATGCAATCTAAGGTAGAAGAAACTTTTACTAGTCCTAAGAAACTTTGTGAGCACTACTTAAAATATCATTTGTGAGTGAAGAAAACACAGAAATGTCCAATAGCAAATAAAATAATGTCAAAGGAAGATTCCAAGTAATGGTAAAGCTCTTCCAGAAGAACTGTAATGAGATGTGATCCTATGTTGTAGCAGTTACCGTCTCATGGTTGAGACAAAGCATCTAACCAGTAGCAGCTTATGGAAGTAAAGGGTTTATTTCTGGCTTACAGTTTTGAGAGGAAATTTCATCATGGAGGAGAAAGCACTGAAGGAGCAGACACCCAGGATCACATTCAATAGCAGGAGACGAGAATAGAGTGAGTGAGTTCTGAACAACTGGGGGGGGGGGCTTAACTAATAAACCTCAAGGCCAACCCCCATAACACACCTCTTCCAGCAAGGTTCCCCTCCCAAAGGCTCCATCAGCTAGGGACTGAGTAAGAGGCTTATTCACAAGCACATGAGCTATGAGGACAACATGTGCACCTACCACTAGACTATTCTCCCCAATCTAGTGCACCCTTCTAAAACAATCCTATTAATCACACAAACATGTGTCCAAGAATGCCCAACACTACAGATAACAAATATATGCACCTGTCTTCAGCTTAGCCTATTTTCTCATGAACATATATGATTATTCCAACCAAGCTCTATCTCATGTGGAATAGAGGAAAGGATTGCTAAATCACCGAAACTGCAGTGCTGAGTTCCAGAGCTTATAACAAATGAACTCAATGAAGTTATAAAACATCCCTTCCAGTAAAGAAACAGAAAATAATGTACATATACTCCAAATTTTTACTTGACCAAATTTATATAACCTACAAATAAAAGACACAGAAAATTGGTGTCATGGTTTAAATGTCAAATGGTCCCACATGGGCTATGTTTGAATACTTGTTCCCCAGCTCACACTGTTTAAAAGGTTTGTCCACCCGTTAGAGGTGGAGCTTTACTGGAGAAAGTGGGTCACTGGGAGCTCTACTTCCTATTTGCTCTCAGCTTCCTAACTGTGCTACAATGTGGCCAACTGCTTCATGCTCTGGATTCTACGAAACTTGCACTTGAAACTTTAAGCCAAATTAAACCTTTTCCTTCCTTAAGTTGCTTCTAGTCAAGTACTTGCTCACAGCAATGAGAAAGTAACTAATACAGTTGGTTTATTAAATTTTCCCACAATTACAAGTCTTTATTAATCTGCTTTTTTATAAACTGACAGTCTCCTTACAACAGATATTTATAATAGCCATAAAGACAAGATCCTGAAATACTTTCTGAAAGTAACTTCCCTGTCTACTCATTTTAGTTAGTAATTTACATTGAACTTAATATTTAGCAAAAATATTATTCCTTTCTTATCAAAACAGGAAATTTAGATATCATTCCTACCACTACTTTCTCATATCTCTAATCTATTCCACTTAACAGTGCAAGATTACACCCTGAGACTACATAATGAATTCCAGGTCAGCCTTGGCTAGAGTTAGACCCTACCTCAACCCGCTCCCGCCCCAAAAAAAAAAAAAGTGCAAGATTAATGTTCCAAAAACATTATTTTCCTCAAAACACTGTTCTGCAAAAGAATAAATAAAAAACAAAATCTCAAATCCACACTATAAATGAAATAAAAATCAAATACCTTGACCTAACTTTCAAAATCCTTCACCATTAGACGGATCTTATGTTTCACAAATCACAGCCAGGTTCATGTATACATAGTGTGTACCCTTACTTTCTTCTTCCTTCATATATAAACAAATCTTCTGTCTACATTTTCTCTTTTTCCTATCTGAATACAAGTAGGCTTAATGCCCAGCCAAGCTCAAAAGCCTCAACAACCATAGGCTCCTCTCTACTCTCCAACCAAAGTGATTTCCTTTCTTTTATTTTTTATTTTTATTTTAATAACCTTTCCAAGCATTCATTTATTGTCTCCATTAGACAAAGACATTAACTAACTCATATGCAGTATCAGTATTATGTTATTAAATGGGCTGCAAAGAAATACATAAAACTAAGTTCCTACCTCCTTGAGCTCAGGTAAGGAAGGAACACCTTAAACGCTGATTAGTAAATTTTGAAGATAGGAGTACCTCAGACAAAAGTGGGGAATGAATTCTACACAAAGGCAGCACATGCATAGGCAGAGAACAGAGAGAAAATTGACATGTTTGGAGACATAAATAGCATGGCCAGGGTTCAGAGTACATTAACCAATTCTGCTAACAGTGACTTTCAGTTTATGAAAACGTGACATCTCTTTTCAAAGAATGGGCAGGGCAGGGCAAAAGAGAAGAAATTAGAAATTGAAAGGTAAATTGACTTACCACACTAAGAAATTTGGACCTTCTCTCCCACCCTCCCTCTCAGATCTCACCCTGGCCCAGGCTAACCTGGAACTTACTCTGTAGCCCCAGGAGTGATCCCCCTACCTCAACCTCCAGGGAACTGGGACTGAATGCCTGCACCAGTGAGAATTAGCCCTTCATCTTTAACAAGAGATAGCCATTAAAGAAATTTAACTACTTACCTACATCTCTTAATGGACCCTTATGTTTTCTGCCTGATACTACTATTTATTATCTTTTTCCATATAAAGTTCTATAAAATAACTAAAAAGCTTTTTGTTAAAATAACTAGCCAGAAGTGATCTCATAAACCTGTAATCTCAGCATTTGAGAGGCTAAGGTGGGGGGATTGCAAATATGAGGCCAGTCTGGGCTACACAGTGAGATTCTTATGGATGAAAGGATGGATAGGAGGGAGGGAGGCAGGCAGGGAGGGAGACAAGCAAAGAGGGAAAGAGGAAGGAAGGATAAGAGAAAGAAAGACAGAATACAGAATACAGAAAACGAATAGTACTCTTCTCTTGTAATTATTTTGTTGAAATTATAAGTGTATGTCAATGATTCTTGGTTAAAAATGACTTTTAGAATAGTTCTCCTTTAAAAAAATGACTTCAAATATAGCCAAAAGCATTACAAATCTTTGTATGCTAACAGAAAGTGTCAAATATTACTAAAAGTCAAATTTAATAAATTATGAGCAAGTTGTAAATAAATTATGGATTATGTTTCAGATTAAACAAGATCCAGCAAAAAATATGCATTGACATTTAGAGATGACTTACTGTATACCAGGCACTACATTAAATCCTGTATGTATGTATGTACTTACCACTCACAAAAATTCTATAGGGCATATACTTTATTACTACTTTTTAGAGATGAAACTAGGTAAAAGTAAATTTGCTCAAGGTGAAATCTGAAGTCACTCTTACAGGCCACCAGAGGAAAAATACTTTTTAAGAAATGTTTATATATATATATATATATATATATATATATATATATATATATATATATATATATATACACACACATATATACATATATATATATGAGAGAGAGAGAGAGAGAGAGAGAGAGAATATGAATGAATGAGCTCACCAGAACCTCCTGCCTCTGCAAACTCAGAATACATGTTCTACTTTGTGCCTGCCTGGTACTGAGGAATTGAGCCCGTGTCATTGGGCTTTGGAAGCAAGAGCTTTTAACCACTGAGCTCAAGAGGGACAACCCTTTAGTGAACAAATGAATAAAGGTAATTTTGCAGTATGAATAAGCTGACTGGAACAATAAGTTCTGCAACATCTTTTAGAACAGTATCACCCTCTTTGAGTGAGGACATTGAGAGGCTTAGTTTTTAATGGTTGCTTAAGATAAATCAAATGTGTTATTTTACTGTTGCACCTAATAAACTAATCCCACATAGCACTGTGGACAACTAATTTGAACAAAACAAGAAATATTAATAAATAACTTGTTTGAAAAAATGCCATAAAGAAACTTAATTCCTTGTATTTTAATAAATTTTTTTAGCCGGGTATGGTGGCATATGCCTTTAGTCTCAGCACTTGGGAAGCAGAGGTAGGAGGATCACCATGAGTTCGAGGCCACCATGAGGATTACATAGTGAATTCCAGGTCAGCCTGCCTCGAAAAACCAAAAAGTAACAGTATTTTAATAATCAAGAAAAGCAAAGCTGAAGGTTGAAAAAGTAGAACACCTGGAACCTAATGGAACTCTGTATCTACGTAGTCTCTGCTAACTTTCAAGGTCTATTTAACACATGACTACTTTCTACCATTTCAAGACCTATGCACTGCAGTCATACAAATCAACTTCATTCTTCACAGGGATAGGTCACCGCCATCAGGCTTTCTTGCTTTTAACTTGACCTCTCCATCATCCCATTAGTTACACATAACAAAGCACCTGTAAAATCTATCCAACGACAATTCACTATTCTACAGCCTCCATTGACTTCAGTTAAACAAAGGTGCATGGAGGAAAGGCACCACATCATCTCTCTGAAAGAACTAGCCCAATTTCTCTTCACTGCTAGCTCAAGCCACACTAGCTGACTTACTATGCCTTGAACATACCAGACAGGTCTTGTGGTGTGTCCTCTTAGCCCAGGTATTAACTGGTTTGCGCCTTCATCCTCCTTAGCCTTAGCTAAGCTTTTCCTGTCTAACGATGTAACATCCTCCCTATCTACAACTACTTCCCTTTTCAGCTTTTTTTTCCCTATTTGTGCTTGCTTTTATTCAATATGCTGTTTTACTTATTATTTGTGTCCTTTCACTAACTCCAAAAACTGTTTCTATTACTTTTCTTTCTTTCTTTTTTTTTTTTTTTTTTTTTTTTTTTTTTTTTTTTTTTTTTTTTTTTTTTTTTTTTTTTTTTTTTTTTTTTTTTTTTTTTTTTTTTTTTTTTTTTTTTTTTTTTTTTTTTGGTTTTTCGAGATAATGTCTTGCTCTAGTCCAGGCTGACCTGGAATTCACTATGTAGTCTCAGGGTGGCCTTGAACTCACGACAATCCTCCTACCTCTTCCTCCCAAGTGCTGGGATTAAAGGCCTGTGCCACCACTCCCGGCTCTATTTCTTCACTGGCATATGTTCAGTACACAGAATAATACATGACCTGTGACAGATAATTGGTCATTATTTGTTGAATGGTTGAATAAAAGGTGCTATTTGGCATAGCAGTTGAAGTTTGGTCCTGGGAGCAGGACTGCTTTATACTTCTGTGACCTTGTGTAAATTACTTAACCTCTTTTAAGTCTGTTTCCTTCTTATAAAAGTGATAAGAGGTATCATTCCTACCGGACAGTTTTAAGAATGAAAATAACATTGATGAGCACAGTAGCATGGTGCCTGGCAAATAGTAAATGTTTAGCGAATGCTAACTACTCAATGATGGCAATGAACGTGCCTAACTCTCCAAGCTAGTATCACATTAGTGCTAGGATTCATTTCTTTTCAATGTGACTTTGCAAAATCCTGGACCTTCATAAGCCAGTCTAACTTTAAGTCAGCACCACTACCTGTCAAATCTTATTCCACATAAGATTCTTGTGTTGAAACTTATAAACAGAGATGGGGAGACACTGACGTACATTTTATTTAAGCAAAAATGTTAAGCCTGGGAATTCAAACCACAGTTGGAAGAGTGCTCAACTAGCACACACAGACATGAGTTTGACCCCCAGCATCACATAAGAGCACGTGTGGTGGTGCATACCTACAATCCCAGCAATTTAGGAGGCAGAGGCAGGAGGATCAGAGGTTAGCCTGGGCTGCAAGAGACCATTTCCAATAGTAATAATTATAAAGTAAAAAAAAAGCCACGTTTTCTACAAATATTAACTTATATTCTATAACAAGAATTGATCCTTGGTACTTGGTTCATAAAACCACACAGGAAAGGTTACTCTTTAGCTAGATTCACTGCAGTGTTATA
This sequence comes from Zapus hudsonius, assembly GCA_004024765.1. NCBI lineage: Eukaryota > Metazoa > Chordata > Mammalia > Rodentia > Dipodidae > Zapus > Zapus hudsonius. The sequence goes on from PVHP010010495.1 coordinate 40,756, forward strand.
TTACTAAATCTGTAGTTTATAATATAACAAGTTAGATTCTCCACTTGTTGAGAAGCCTACCATAGGCACCTAAATTCATAAGAAACTTGCTAGTGGTGGGTGATTATAACTCAGCTCAACTACAATGTATCAGAGGGTAAACGAAGGGCCTTTGAAACTGCATAAATACTTGAAAAAAGGCTTTGGTAATAAAACAAGAAGTGCATAACAACTCACAAAGCTAAACTCTCATTCTGCATAAACAATTAAAAGCCCTTTCCCTCCCTTGCCAGGCAGCACACACCTATAATTCCAGTGCTTGGGAGGCTGAGCCAGATGACCTAGCATTTGAGTCTAGCATGGGCAACACAGTAATTCTGCATCAAATGAATATAAGTAAAAATGTTTTCCTGATCTATGAAACAAGGTTAAGACCTATTTTGCAGAGTTACTGAGAAAGTCCAATAAGATGAGTACATGTTCTACAGTAAACTGTGCCACAGCATACAAATTTTCTTGAAAAAAAATGCAGTAAGGATTTTAAAAATAAAAAGTCATAATCCCACAAATACCCCAACCATCTTCATATTCCCTTCAAGCCATTTTTTACAAAGTTATAATATGGTGTACCTGGTGGAAATCAGTAGAGAATGCCTTTAGAGACAGATAACCCAGGTTCAAATACTTGGTTCTGAACGTACTGTAGTACCTTGACCACGGTTCTTAAACCCATATGATCTGTTTTGTTTATAACATCAGAATGTGTATGTCAAAGAAAGGCATGAAGAATGAGCTAATGAAAACCCTAATGGTCAATTCAGTGTGTAGCTGGTAAGCAAAATACAAAGTACTCTGCCCCTCCCCCACCCCCCAAAAAAAACTGATGATACTGATGATATAGGGCAGAATTATGCCATTAAAGTATTTAATAAAGGTACTTTTAAGCAGACTCTACTACTTTATAACCACCACTCTTTGTTTTGATATATTGTAATGGACAATAAACCCTACCTATTGCTTTATACTTCCAGTAGAGGTCTGACTGAAAAATTATTATCTCTACTTACTAAAAAAAAAAAGACTTAAAAATAACTAGTAGTTAGATTTAGCAAGCATTTAAGTTTAGTTTTTTCCAAGCAAAACATTTAAATAAAGAATTATCGATAGAGTAAAAGAAAATTTCCCCAGTGATTGCTGCTTTGCTGTGACTCACCACCACCTGTGGTATAAATACACTCCTTTCATAGAAGAAAGCAAAGGCTTGTATAAGATGACTTGTTACTTCCAATGGCCAACAAAGTAAAACCAATGCCTTACAGACAGCCTAAGTCAGTGAAATCATCTAGTTATCAACAAGAAGGTCATGTGCTTTATAACAAAAAATCTCTAACAATTATCTTCAATATTCCTTAAAAAAAAGGTTTTCTGAATTGTTTCTACTTTTCCCTATCATCCTTCACTAGTAATGAGCTAAGCAATTAATCTAATGCAACCCTACAAGGAAAAAGATATTCTTTAGTTCTATCAAACAACTTAAAAATCCCTTCTAGAAGTAAGATAATTATGAATTTTTAAAAATTGGTGGCTATATTTAATTATAGCCTTCTGCTGTAGTTAAACTTCTCTCCTTGCTGTGCAGAAAAGAACCCAATCTAAAGCAGCTTGTGGAAGAATGGGTTTATTTTGGTTTACGGACTCGACGGGAGACTCCATGGTGGCAGGAAAAACAATGGCATGAACAGAGGGGTGGACATCACCTCCGCCACAGCACTGAAAACAGGGGCAGGAAGGTGTGCCAAGTACTGGCAAGGGGAAGCTGGTTTATAATCCCCATAAACCCACTCCCAACAACAGAGCTCCAACAAGGTTCTAATACCCAAACTGCCATCAGCTAGGGCTCGAACATTCAGAACACATTCATTTGTGGGGGACACCTGGATTAAACCATGACACTTTCTAAGTACTTCTTGCTCCTATCTTTAGGATCCTTACTTTTCAGACTCTAAGCTACTCCAATAAGGTCACTGCAATAATTGTATGCACAATATCATGTATGTACAATATCAAGAAAATCGATTTCGCCGGGCGTGATGGCACATGCCTTTAATCCCAGCACTTGGGAGGCAGAGGTAGGTGGATTGCCATGAGTTCAAGGCCACCCTGAGACTACACAGTGAATTCCAGGTCAGCCTGGGCTAGAGTGAGACCCTACCTCAAAAAACAAAAAACAAAAAAAAAAATTGATTTCAACTTAGCCCCTTACATTTGTAAGACATATCAAATTCCTGTAACATTGATAATGATGAAATAGCCAAGAAATTACCAGGTCATTTTTTCTTGATGAGACAGAGTGCTACACCCTGTATGCACACATACTTATGGCAAACTGCACAATTTATAAAAAGGGAGATAAGGAGGAATGTTCCAAACAACTCTGAAAATGAAGTTTTGTAAGTAAAAAAATTATGGCTAATTTTAAGAATCAAATATACAAAGTAAAATGCAACATTATTTTAGTGATGCTACATTCCAACCAATTTCCCCAAATATATAAGACATTTATGACTAACAGTAAACACATAAGACACTCATGACTGATGGTACAAATATTTAAGACATCCATGTCTAATAACGGTACAAATATATGATATCCACCCCTAAGAGTACAAACATATAAGACATCCACTCCAAACGGTACAAACTTATAAGCTATCCAGGCCTAGTGGTACAAATACTCAAAGCATCCATGCCCAAGGGTACAAAAATGTAAGCTATTCACAAAATATCCACACCTAATGGTACAAATATATAAGATATCCACACCTAACAGTACAGATGTATAACATATCTATGACTAATGGTATAAATTGTTTTCCTCTTTACAGGGTAGAGAACTATAATGAAAAAAATTTACGCCAAAACAATTGCATTTTACCTTAATATGAGTATCATACAATTTATTATTGCTGCCTCAATTTTATATCAAGTGTGGCAATTGCCAGCAAAAACAAAAACAATGCAGACCTTTCTTCAGTGGTAAGGATGGATCCCTAGCACTCTCATTAAATGGTAAAAGAGCTTAGCAATGGGTCTATAACCCCAGCACACAGGGAGGTGGAGACGGGGAATTTCCAGGGCAAGCTGGCTAGGTAGACTAGCTGAATCAGGGACTTCTGGGCTCAAGTGAGAGATGCTGCCTCCGTAAAGTGATAGGGGAAGATATTCATGTTCACCCACATACATACACGCATGCATACACACATACGCATACCACATGCATGCGTACCCTCCTGAAAAAAAAGAAAAAGAAGAAACTTAATGGTTCAAACCCTATACACAGAAAACTTTAAAGTCCTAAAGGACAAAAATAAATAAATATATACTGTTAGAGAGAACTAGGGCTTCCATTTCAGGTAAAGGGAGACACACAGAACTAAAAAGGCAAGAAGACCATATATGGATGGACTACAGTTGGAGCTATTAAGATAACCTTATGATCTTCAATGTAATTATATTTATATGGAAAATATATTTCCTAGTTCTAAACTCTGAAAGACCTGGAAGAAAAAAAAAAACCCAATAATAATGAGCACACCTATCACTCAGATCTTGTTTTCTATATACCATTACACACAGGAACTTCTAAGAAAACACTGGAAAACCAGGTTAAACCTTGTTGATCAAGTTTTGCTAGGAAGTGAGAAAAATAAAAAATAAAGTGAAAGAGACAAAGGAACCAGCTTGAAAGGCACCAACAGGCCAAATTTAAGCAGCAAAATGCATAGCAATTAAAGGTTTCAGATCACTATATAAAGTAAAAATCTCATAAATAAGAATTATAATATTTCTTACTATAGATTGTTGACTTTTAAATCAAAAAAAGATAAGAGTTCAAAAATAAGTATCACATATCCAGTCACAGTGGCAACTCAAGCAAGAACCAGCAATGGTCATTAGACCTACTAAAAAGCGGGACAGTGAGCATATTTTTATAGTCTCGAGTTTATGTGTCTCACAGGTTACTTCACTATCAAAGAGAAAATACAAGAGAGAAACCAGGACACACAAAAATTAACATTAGCAAAAATGGTTCAAGACAGAGTGAATTCCAGGTCAGCCCGGGGTACAGCAAGACCCTACCTCAAAACAACAACAACAACAAAAAAAAAAAAAAAGGTTGAAATCCAGTGACTCTTGCCGAAAACTACATCTGATACTGAAAAAATTATCAGAAAACCAAACTTGGCAGTATATTCAGCCTACAATGTTGCTGCTGTTACTCTTTGGGTTATTTGTTTACTTGAGGCAAGACCTCATAATATTTTCCCAGGCTGGCCTTGAACTCTATAGTGCTCTGATTATATAGACATGCACCATTATGCCCAGCTTGGCCTGCACTGTTTAAAACGATAACCTCATAAAAGTTATAGAAAGGCTAGAAAAACTAAAAATATGACAACTAAATATAATACATGATCTTGTATGGTCTGGTAGGGGTTATGCCCTCTTGAGGATAAGTTGCCCTAACGTCTGTACATTAAATAACACAACTGAATCTGTATTATGTTTTCTGAATTAAGTGATTATTATCACAGTAAATAATGTTTTGCTGCTCAGACAGGGTCTTACTGTTTAGCTCAGATTGTCCTAAAACTCACTGTGCAACCCAATCTGGCTTCAAACTCTCAAATGCTGGGATTATAAACATGAGCTACCACCTCCAGCTAAGAAAGTTGTGATTCTGAAGTAACAATGCTCATAAATAAGAGAACTTACTTATAGGGCATTATATCTGCAAAGACAGCAAATGGTTAGATAGCAGTATAGTAACAGCACCGATGTTTGTGTATATATGCACATACACCATTACATATTTTTTAAAAATCTATAAAGCAAGTATGACCAAGTAACAGTCGATCAAATGAAGTATAAGTAAGAGTTTACGTATAGAAAGCAAAAACAATAATTTTTAGAAGAGAAAACTGGACAGGAAAATAAAAATGATGGGGTCATTATTTCGCAACTGATCTATGAGAAAGTTATTCAGATTTTTATTTCTAGATTAACATATTGGTATGCAAAGTTATCTGGAAAAAGGAGTCAAAAATTTACTCTTTAATGGTATAAACAAAAAAAATATTCCAGGGCTGGAAGAATGACTTAGCAATTGAGGCATTTGCCTGCAAGGCAGAAGGACCCGAGTTCGATTCCCCAGTACCCACATAAAGTCAGGTGCACAAGATGGCAAATGTGTCTGGAGTTCATTTGCAAAGGCTGGAAGCCCTGGCACACCCGTTTTCTCTGTCTGCCTCTTTCTCTCTCACCCTCTCTCAAATTAATTAATTAATTAAAAGAATATTCCAAACTCCATAAGCACTTTTGGCATTTACCTATAACTTGTGACCACCTCAGAAATACAGGCTACTCAGGTAGTAACTTCTCTCTAAGAACTAACTTGTCTGGTGTAACTGCAAGCACATATGAATCCACCCAATGTACAGAATGATTAGGGCTAGTCTGGTCATCATGGTGTTACTACCAACAAATTAAAGTTCAGTTTTGCCTAAAGTACTACATATTAAGTATTTCCCAGAGAAGGGCTCTAAATTTTTGTCTTTACTATTTATTGGTTTTTGTGGTATAGGTACACAGCCCAGGTGCTGAGGCTAGAACCTAGAGCCTTGTGCATACAAGGAGCATTCCCTTATCCTATTTCAACATATTCTTACTGACCTCATGGATGATTATATTTACATTTTCCTTAAATTAATCACTGGATTAATAGAAGGGTAAAATAAAATTTTTCCCAGAAATACTTCACTACGAAAGTTATGTTACAATTATATAATAAAAAACATCTTTGTGCATACAGCAACCAATTATTTGACACTGTAAGAAAAAGTTAATCAAGTGTAACAGTAAGAACTCAAAAGATCAGGATTATAGACACTTGCCATGTTTTACACTAAGATGTAAATGTAGTTTCCATTTGTGTAATCTCAATTTGATTCAAATTCTGCTTCATAAAAACATTTCATTTAAGCCGGGTGTGGTATGCCTTTAATCCCAGCACTTGGGAGGCAGAGGTAGGAGGATCACTGTGAATTTGAGGCCACCCTGAGACTACATAGTGAATTCCAGGTCAGCCTGGACTAGAGCGAGACCCTACCTCAAAAAAACAAAAACAAAAAAACATTTAGTTTAGCTCCATTATATGGTAATGAAGATTATTTACTAATAAAACCACTTTAAACACACTTGGAACATAGCGTGTACCTAACAATATTTAGCAAGTTATATATAAAATGATGCTTTTCAAAATATAAAGCGAGGGGCTAGACAGATGGCTCAGAGGTTAAAGATGCATGCCTACAAAATCTAAGGACCTGAGTTTGATTCCCCAGTACCCAGATAAGGCCAAATGCACTAAGTGGTGTAAGCAACTAGAGTTCATTTGCAGTGGCAGGAAGCCCTGGAGGACCCATAATTTCTCTCTCTCTAACTTTCTCAAATAAATAAAAATTTAAAAATATATAAAGCAGGTCTATTACCAACAAAGGAAATGCGAAAGTAAAAGGGGCAATGTATGTTCTGAAAATAATTACATTTCCTAGTTGACAATTATGGCTGACTCTTAAGAATGGGAGATGGGGCTGCACATATATTGCAGTAGGAGAGTGACTACCTAGCATGGACAAAACCCTAGGTTCAATTCCCAGAATGGCTAAGTAATTAACTGTAAAGAAAGAAAAGGAG
>PVHP010010496.1:0-47457 GCA_004024765.1 Zapus hudsonius
TCAAGGCCACAGTTCTCTGTGCAGCTGTGGTCCCCAGGTTCTAATAAATCTCCTCTCTTCCATGCATACTGGTGTAGGAGTCATTACTCTAGAGATCCCACTACATCTCTGGAGGCCCCAGCAAGATACTCCTTCGCCACTCCCAGGCCTCTCAACCTGTCAAAGGGCTCTGGAACTGGGAAGTGCATGCCCCTGACGATTCTAGGGTCCCCTTACAGCAGGCCCAAAGGGGGACTATGAGGCCCTGGATTGGAGTGCCCAAGAGGAAAAGACAAGGCCAGACTAGACATTTGGACCATGTAAAAACTGGCCAGGGAATTTTAAAATTGTAATTGGAACTGAAACTAGTCATGCAGAGTGGGCATGAACCGGATCACCCCATTGGAGACCGAATCCAAAGCCTCCAGGTAATACCAAGGCTGCCCAGACTTTCTTATCTACCCACACTCTGGCTTGATGGACAGGACCCCTAGTAAGCCCTCAGTGGTTAGATGCTTTATAATCTTCAGAGAGTACAGCTGATGGAAAATGACAGAATGTGAATGATCCAGAAGGGTGGCCAGCAGTCCCTGACCTGCAATTATGCTAAGTATATTCCACAGGCATTCCTTTTATCTCTGATGCTTACAGAGCTAGAAGCTGATGACCTCTACAGTGCTTTGGGGCAAACACTGGTCTGTTCAACCTGAAGAAATATATTTTATTCATTCTGAATCATAGCATACGACACGCTTTCAACATCAGCAGTCTTTCATTTCCTGTCCAATTTTCTTCTTTATTAAGTGACCCAAAGCTGTGCATGCTTCCCCCCTCCTCAGTGCTTCAGGTTGCACTAGTGAGCAATGCTGACACTTTTGCTTAAGGTGGTACTAATTACTCCCTCTTCTGATAAATTTCTCAGCCGCCTACCAGCAGCCAGCCTTGAAATGCTACCACCCCTCCCACATGCTGTGCAAGCCTTTGAATAAGCCTGACTGAAGCATGGTTTTACATGTACTGGAGAGGGCTGGCTGACCCTGCTGCTACTTTGAACTGCTGACAAATTAACTGTTCTTCCTTAGGTAACAGCTGTTTGTTTGTTTGTTTGTTTGTTTGTTTGTTTGGGTGAAGGAGCGAAAACTCTCCTGCTCCCATAAGTAAAACCTATCTCATCCATGCTCTGTCATTAAGATCCCCTCCATCCTCTTTAATAGATCAGAACTGTAACACTGCAGAACACGTGTGTGCTGTTGGCCCACACTTTCAGCCCAAATCCCCACACCCCAAGGGATCTGATGTGCCAGAAAAAAAAAGATCTTTTAAAAAACATGAGAAGGGGCCTGACCATTGCTCAATATCACTCTCTCTTTTCTTTTCTTTTTTTTTTTTCTCTCTCTCCTCTATTTGCCTTCACCTGCACTGCTGCCAGGAGCACCTGCGGGGGGGGGGGGGCAAAGAATGTGTGTGCTTTTAAAATAGAGTGACTGGCTGTATCTGTGAGACCATTAGGACTTTCCAAGTGGATGTTACTCAATGGCAGGGAGACACTGGTCCTATTGGGCTTCCTCAGATATCTTGACAGGGAAGGCAGACGCTTAGGGCCTCCCATTTGATTTCTTTCTGTCCTCCAGGTAGTTTCCTCTGCCAGGTTCAACCCCAAGTTTCTCTCACTGTTAGACATAGTCTAATAGTTTCCTTTGTTTGTTGGATTCATAATTTGTCAAAGGGTTGTTTTTGAGCTCATCTGTTTTAGGCAATAACCAGGTTCTAATAACTAGTTTTAATTAAGATTTTTGTTTAAGTAACTGTCTCATTTCTGGTATTTCAAGTTCATTGCTTATAAGTCAATTAACTCTTAAGACATATTCCCTACTTCAGGGTACAGCTGCACACTCAATCAATGGTCTTCATCTGGAAAATAAAATATTTCAAGTTCTGTGGCACCTAGGTAATGGACATTCCACACAGGTATTCAGATTAAGAAAAGACATTTTTAACACAGGTGCCAAGACTTTATGCTGTCTTAACTTGTCTTTTTCTAATAGTTTCTAGGTGAAATTAATTGATTTATATTGGTTGTTAAAAATATTGTTTTGGGGCTGCAGAGATGGCTCAGTGTTTGGAATGCTTGCCTGCAAGGCCTTGAAGACCTGAGTTTGATTCCCCAGTGCCCACATGGGGCCAGATGCGCAGGATGGTACATGCATCTGGAATGCATTTGCTGTGGCTGGAGGTCCTGGTGCACCCATTCTCTCTCTCTCTCTCTCTCTCTCTCTCTCTCTCTCTCTCTCTCTCTCTCTCTCCTCTTTCTCTCTCTCTGCTTGCATATAAATAAATAAAAATATTTTTAAAAGTATTGTTTCAAAACTGGTAACATTTTCTGCCTGTATTTATGGCCTACACTGCCACAAAAAAAAAACCAAACTTAGATGTTAGACAAAAATAACTTTAAGCTTTTATGCCAGTCTTTAATGTATTATAAATCGACACCCTTCAAGGTTAGTGTAACTTCCTTTCTAAATGTTTTAATAACCTATGTAGAGGCTGAAGCCAATTGAAATCATTGGAGCTAAAAAGGCCAATATTTTGGCCCCTGATCCCAGATCATAAGGCCACTGGAGATAATGGGACCCTTCTAACATGTTTTACTTTGGCCCTCTGGTAAATCACCTGTCTTCCTGATCAAGGAAGACACAAAAATAAGCAAAAAAAAGTCAGTGTACAATCTACAATAGGAGAGTTACAACCAAGGAAAATTAAGTCCTCCAGGTTTCCCAAAGAAGGGGAGGCCACTTGGTCAGCATGGCCCTGACTCATTAGAACAGTGTTAACCAGTACTAAAACCAGAACAGTGTTAACCAGTACTAAAAGAGCCATAGTGCTCCCCCAGGTCCCTAGAGTCTGTTGGAGAGCCATTTTTGATCTCCAAAAGAACATATATGGTTAAATTTTGACTGCCTGCTTGGTCTTAAATACTCAGAAATGTATAACCAAAAATAAAGGGATGCCTTAAATATTATTTAAATGGCCTATCAATTCTACCAAAGATAAAGAGAGCCACACAAGAGCTTTCCAAAAGAGAAAACAGGCAAAGTCTTAAGGTAGATACATAACTCTGACCAAAGGTCATTTAAGTCCAAAAGCTTCCTTATGCTGCTAACCATGATCAGTCCCTTCTGACTTGTGCTAGAACCTCATTATCCTTTAACCATCAAAATGGTTTGCTACTAAATGCTCCCTAAGGCCAAAGGTCCATTGGACAACCCCTACTCTGTGGGACTAACCTTTGGCCCAGGGCTTCCCCCAAGATAAATTTTTTCAAAAATACACTCAGATTTCCTTAAAGAGTGTTTTAAAGGGGACAATCATTTAATTTATGTTTTAATTCCATCTATTGACTTAAAAAATATCCAAAAGGCATTAAATAACACAGCTAAAAAAAAAATCTCCCTTCTTAGTTCTGAGGTTCAAATAAAAGTGCCTCAGATAGGTTCCTCTTCATAATCAAAAATGACTTCAGTTCATCTAAAAACAAAACACCTGACAGCTGTTAACAGATAAGTATAACTTACATCTACAGTATTACATGTTGAACATCAGTGCCTATTGTAACAGGTATAAAATATTAAATAGAACACATCTACCTGACCCCTTTCTTAAGGGATTTCAAGATTGTAAACAATTTTCCTTCCAGCCTTTTCAATTTAATTAAACATTGTGCCTGTGGGTTCCTACTCTATATAAAAAAAGTTATGTATTGTTAAAAGTCAGATATGTTAAATCTTAATAAAGTTTAATGTTATATATATTCCTAATAACTCAGCTAATGTCTCATCTACTTTACAAGACCTACAGGAACAGGTTTAGACCCGGTCAGACACTAATATGCCATTTGTAGACAGTTCTAGGAGTAGATTCTTTCTCTCCAACATTTTCTTCCAGGACTGTCTTCCTACAATACACTTTCTACAAGACATTTTTGGGGTCTCTCAGGTAGTCCCACGGGAGAGGTTTCCCAGCTGCTATACCCAACAACCCCACTTGGCTCAAAAAAGCCAGATTAGTCTCTGCCCCTATTCTCTAATGGCAGTTGGGATTATCTTCCTAGTGGGATTGAGACAGTCAGAGTGATTGGGCCCTGTTGATATCTTAACCCAAAAGATGTGTGGGTTGTGAAGGAGATGTCCTCCTGTAACCAATGTCCAATTTTTCTAAGTGAGAGAGAAAGGGGAAGGTGCCTTTTACCAGGTCTATTTCAGTCTGTCTATCTTAACACAGTTAATACTAGGCTTGTAAGAACACCATACAATATGGAAATCTTTTTAATGGTTTCCCCAGAAACCATCCAAGACTCCCAGAGAAATGTCCAGTAATTTCTGTTCAAAATAAGGTTCTTTGCTGTGTGTCTCTTTCTCTTTCTCTCTCTCTCTCTCTCTCTCTCTCTCTCTCTCTCTCTCTCTCTCTCTCTCTCTCACACACACACACACACACACACACACACACACACAAACACACACACGTAGTCCAGGCTGGCCAATAAATCTCTACATAGACCAAACTTGTCTTAATCTTCAATACACTTGCCTCAGTCTCCCAAGAGTTAGGGTTACAAGAGTGGATACCACAACCATCTTATAATGCACTGCATGACATGTAGTACTTTAAAATACCTTAAAAAGGCATGAAAATGAAATGTCTAAATCAGGCATGGTTGGTGATTTATACCTTTAATCCCAGGGCCTTAGAGACTGAGGTAGAATTGCCATGAATTCAAGGTCAGCTAGGGCTACAGAATGAATTCTAGGCTAGAGTGAGACACTGTCTCAAAAAGAACACAGAAAGAAAGAAAAGAAAAACAAACAAAAAGAGGAGAAAGCAAGCTGTGTAACACTTCCTGTCTGTCTGATTCCTGACTTTGGATACGATGTGACCAGCTGCTTCGTGTTCATGCTGCCATGCCTTCCCCAGCATCATGGAATGAATGGGCCATTTTGTGCATCTGGTTTTATGTGAGTACTAGGGAATCAAACACAGGTAGTTAAGCTTTGTAGGCAAATGCCTTTACCACTGAGTCCAGACCCTCTCCACTTTTTCAGATGTAGGGTCTCACTCTTGACCAGACTGACTTGAAACTTATTCTGTAGTCCTGGGCTGGCCTGGAATTCACAGTGTTCCTCCTACCTCTCTAACTCCCTAGTGCTGGGATGCCTTTTGCCTTACATTTTGAGAGGATTCATTCCATTATGCTGGGGATTAAAGGTGTAAATCACCAACCATCCCTCATAATGGAAAGAGGAAGTAAAATATTCCATGATAAAATTCAACTCTACAACTACATGGACACAAAGCCAAACCAACAGAGAATTCTTCATGAAATATTCCACACAGAAGAGCGAAGCAACCAACCCCAAGAGCCCACTAGAGGTTGGCATGATAATCAAGCCTAGAGGAGACAAAACATGTGAGACATCAAATCTCATAAACCCTTCACCATGGCAGGGATAGAGTTAAGCCTCACAGTTATATCTTTAAATATTAATGGTTTCAAATCTCCCATAAAAAGACACAGGCTAGCAGGATGGATTAGAAAAATGAGCCCTTCCTGTATGCAAATGATGCACACACAGAAAAAGCAATCAGTGAAACAGTCCCATTTTCAATAGCCTCAAAAAAAAAAAATCAAATAGCTTGGAGAAACACTAACCAAGGATGTGAAAGGCTTGTATAATAAAAACATAAAAACACTGAAGAAGGAAAATGACACGAAAAGATGGAAGGATCTTCCATGTTCCTGGATAGGTAGAATTAATATTGTGAAAATGGCAATACTCCCAAAAGCAATATACAGATTCAATGTCATGCCAATAAAAATACCAGCATCATTATTTGCAGACAGAAAAAATAATCTCCAAATTTATTTGGAATGGCAAAAAGCCTTGCATATCCAAAGCTATCCTTAGTAATAGAAACTCATCAGGCGCTATCTTCATACCCAATCTAAAGATATATTACAAAGCCTTAGTAATACTGGCATAAAAACAGACATATAAATCAATGGAACAGAATTGAAGACCCTGCCCTAAGCTCGAACAACTATAGATTCTTAATATTCGACAAAGATGCCAACAATGTCAACTAGAGTAAAGATAGCATCTTCAACAAATGGTGCTGGACAAATTGGATAAATGCTTGTAAAAAATGAAAATAGAACTACTCCTTTCACCACGCATAAAAATCAACTCCAAATGGATCAAAGACCTCAACATAAGACCTGAAACTTTGAAAACCCTGGAAGAAAAAAATAGGGGGAACTCTATGAAATAGGAATAGGGAACCTCCAATAAACCAGGAAGTACAGCAATCACTTAACCAATGGGATCTCATCAAGCTAAATAGTTTCTGTACAGACAGACATACCATACTCAAAGCCAATAGACTGCCATGAGGTTGGGAGTTCATCTTTGCCAGCTACAATACAGATAGAGGTCTAATATCTAGAACCTGCAAAGAACTCAATAAATTAAATAACAAAATATCAAACAGCCCTCTCACAAAACGAGCTCAAGAGGGAATTCTCAGAGGAAGAAATACAAATGGCCAATTCTCATTTAAGAAAATGTCCAACATCATTAATCATCAGGAAAATGCAAATCAAAACAACAATGACACTCCACCTCACTCCAGTCAGAATGGCAATCATTAAAAAATCTACCAACAATAGATGTTGGTGAGGATGTGGGGAAAAAGGAACCCTTATCCGCTGCTGGTCGGAATGCAAACTGTTACAACCACTATGGAAAGCAGTGTGGAGACTTCTGAACAGGATGGATATAGAACTACCAGTTGACCCAGATATTCCTCTACTAGGTATCTATCCTCAGGACTTTTCATTTCAGCACAGAGACATCTGTACTACCATGTTTATAGCGGCTCATTTCATAATAGCTAGGAATTGGAACCAACCTAAATGCCCATTGCTGGATGAATGGATATCAAAAATATTGTACATATACACTGTGGAATCTACTCGGCAGTGAAGAAAAATGATATGACAAAATTCAAAGAAAAATAGACAGACTTGGAACAGATCATACTCAGAGAACTCACACAAGAACAGAGAGACAAATGCCGCATATTCTCCCTCATCTGTGACCCCTAATCAGGTTACACTTGAACAGTAAGTAGACATGACTAATGAATCAGGAGACAGACAAAGGGGATAGAGGAAAATGGGGGCTGGGGAGAAGTGACAGAGGGGGGAAATATACACTAATCTAAACTCACAATAATTTGACTCCATCAAATCCTTTTTTCTGTACAAATTCCTGAGTAGCTCGGGGCATCGTATGGTAATAAGGGCCCCAAAGAGGGTGAGGTCAAAGCCTACCTGTAGTACAAATGATGCTGACCTTTGGCTCCCTGTCCCAGTAAGTAGTTACTGCCCACAATGAGCTGTTGATCGAAGTGACCTACATGGTCCTTAAAATAAGACAAACTTTTGTCACAGCTCTTGAATACCCACCTCGGGCAAAAGAAAAGACCCTATTGCTGAAGATTCCACAGACTGTTGTAACATAACACTGAGAGACACTGCTGAATCTGGAAAGGAAGCCAGCTCCCAGGAGGCAGCCTGTGTAATGCCTGAAGGTGTTGCACAAGCTGCCAGGGCAACCAGACCAACGATATTCCGAGAAAGCAGGAGACATCCTCAAGCTACACCGACTTATGGCCTGAGAATGCAGAACACACTGCTACATGGCACAGACAAGCAAGACAAGAAGTGCCCATCTGTGCAATAGTGGCACCCAACCTAGGTGGGTAATCAACAGCTGGTTAATTTGAGATCCGCTCAGTGGCAGAGAACCTTGACTGGTTGGGGGATCCAAGGCAACCTTGAATGGGGACCAAGAACCGGATCTCCAAGGGGAAGTCCTCACTAAGCATAGGTCTTCAGAAAGACCACACCCTTCAAATGCTCACCAACCTAGCAATACTTGTCTCACCAATAATGATCTCACTCTCCACTGGAGATTCTGTTTGCATTTTTCAGGAATCAATGAGATCTGTGGACAAGTGAACACCACCAATTGGACCTGAGTTGATGGGGGCACCCAAGCAGGAGATGAACCACCTCAAACTCACCATATAGAGCCCTAACGCAACCTCTAAGGAAGTGGAGTGATGAGAAAAAGTGCTAGTCCCACAGCAAGGCAGAGATCCTAGGGAAGGACAATGGAAAGAGGCCCAAATTTGTCCAAAACACAAATTCAGAGATTCTTAAGAACCTAATTATGCAAACTTTAAACTCACCCACTGTCATGGTTTGATACAGGTGTCCCCCACAAACAATTGAATGTGTTCTGATAGATCGATCCTCAGCTGATGGCAGTTTGGGTTTTACAACCTCGATGAAGCTGTGTTGTTGGGGGCGGGCTTATGGGGTTATAAGCCAGCTTCCCCTTGCCAGTATTTGGCACACCTTCCTGCCACTGTTTGTAGTGCTGTGGCAGAGGTGATGTCCAGCCCTCTGCTCATGCCATCGTTTTCCCTGCCAGAATGGAGTCTCCCCTCGAGTCCGTAAGCCAAATAAACCCATTCCTCCACAAGCCGCTTTTGCTTGGGTTCTTTCTGTGCAGCAACTAGAAAGGTGACTACAACAACCACCATGACTCAGGGAAATTTACGGAAGAGGTGGCTGCAGGAATGTAGGAGCCATGGTGGGGGGGAGAATAACTAATGCATAAAAGGGAATGTCATCCTGGTTTCAATGGTTTTCTCTAATAACTGATGATACTGAGCATATTGTTTTGTTAATATATATATATATAATTTTATTCCAATAAAAACGTTAAAAAATAAATTCATGGAGAGAAAGAATCATGTCAAACTTTAGTTGTTGGCTTAATAGCCAGGAGTTGAGAAACTATGACCAGAAAAATAGATTCCTTAGGTAACTGATCAGTTTTTCCTTTTCAATCATCGGTATAGACCTATGTTGGACAGAAGAAACTTTGTCTGGAGTCAAAGAAGCCTCTCAACCCAAGCCTTGACCTTGCCTTCAAGTGAGAATTACCTTAATCATTTGTATAAAGGACATACACAAAAGGCACAGTTGCTCATGACTTTAAACTCATTACTAGGGAGGTTTAGGTAGGAGGAGTGCCTTGAGTTCAAAGTCAGCTTGGCCAAGACAGAGACACTGCCTCAAAGTGTCTTCAACAACTAAAACAAAAACCTGTCAACCAAGAAAATAATACAAACAAACAAAAGATAAAAAAAAAAGGATAACGTGAGCTGAACACCAGCATTTCATCTCTCTCTGCTTCCTGACTATTGATGTAATGTAACAAGTGTTTTGTGATTCTTTCCCCCTACCTTCCCCCTTGTAATGCATGGAATCCTACGTAAGCCAAAGAAACCCTTCCTCCCTTCAGTTGCTTCTTAGATGGTGTTTTGTCACAGCCATGAGGAAAGTAACAACACACCTGGCATGTGTGAAGTCTTGGGATTAACTCCCAACACAGCATGATATCATGGTGTCCCATGCCTGGAATCCAGCACTGGGGAGCTCAAGCAGGAAAACATCATCCTGGGATACAGAGGAAAATGGAGGCCACCTTTGACTACATAAGACCCTAAAGTAAATGGTGGCATAAAAGGGAGGCAGGAGAAGGAGAAGCTAGAGTTGCTTCCTTCCACTATGTCTGTCCTGGTGACCTCTCCAAAGTCCCACTTGCCCCTTGTTGCTCTTTAGAGACAAAAGGGCAGCTAAAATCTCTGGGCCACCCACAGGGTTTCAGTCACAGAACTGTCATCTTTGTGTCCTTCTTCCCTCTCTCCCAGTGTGTTTCATGGCTGTGTTATTGTGTCACCTGCAGCTTTGGGCATTCATTCCAGATGCACAGCCCAGGGTTCTCTGCAAGTTGTAGGTGGAGACATTTCCAGACACATCCATATGGCGGAATCTCCGTGTGGGAGGAGGAAGCAGTCACCCCCGAAAGGTCTGCCCCTTCTATGAGATAAACTGTATCTGCAACCTGCCATCTTCAAGGGGTCAGAAGCAAATGCCATCCTTTTGGGAGAAATCAGGGCACAGCTACCCTGCTTGGCCCTTACTGTGGTGTCACATCCAGGCCACCCTGGCAGCAAGGGCCATGTTGCTGCAGTGAATGAGTTCTGTACCGCCCCCACCCCCCAGGTCTGCTCTTCATCCTGGGAATGGATTTAAATGCACCCATGAACACAGAGGACTTGCCTGAATCTCACTTTGTTCCAGGTTTTCTATCACTTACTTATTTGCTTGCTTTTTTGAGACAGGTTTCCAGACCAAATTCAAACTTGCTATATGCCACGGATGACCTTGAACTTCTGATGCTCCTGAGTGCTGGGATTACAGGAATGTGCCACCAAGTCCAGTGTATGCAGTGCTGGGGATTAAACAGCGGTGAGAAAGTAACTGATACAAGCAGGACCCAGAAGTTGCTAGTGGACAGACTGCTGCTTCTCTGCTGTCCCTCCAAGCCTCTGGATGGCTATGCCCACAGTGGTTTGGCTGCAAAAGGGCACGAGTGAGCTCCTCCTCATTCAGTTTATGAGGGGGCAGGGGTTGGTGGGCATTTGACCTGTGTAGTCACACAGGGTGGGGCACTTAAGAGGATCCCACACTTGTTCTGCTGACCATTTTGAAGTTGAAATTCTTATTTGGTTGAAACAGAGTCTACGTAGCCCAGGATGGCTTCCAACTCGCGTCAATCCTCCTGTCTCAGCCTCCTAAATGCTAGGATTGCATATAGCTACCATATCTGACTCTAAAATTCATAATAATGTTATTTTTAAAAACAAAAGATCCTGCATTTTAATTTTGTCCCAGATAGGGCAAATCCTGTAGCTTTAGAATTTTGCTGCTTCTGAAATATACCTGCACGTAGGCATGAGCCCAGGAACGCTCAGCATCCTAGATACCCCCTGGCCTGCTCCCCAGCCATCGTTCCCTCTCTTCAATGTCATCAGCTGAGTGCCCTCTAACTTCGGGGTACCTAACTGTATCTCCAAGAGGAACTCCTACATTGAATTTTACCTCACCCCTGTGGGTGCTGTCATGTAGAAAGAACATTGCCTGGGAGGTGGCCTGGTCTCCGAGGATGCTTTCTTTCAGTATGGATGAAGGACAAGTAGACAGAATAGACATAAATTCGAAAAATCTATTAACCAGAGGCAGGATCAGCATTCCAAAGTGAACTTTCACCTCTGAGTGTGGACTAATTGTTATGAGCCTCGATTCCTCCTGTGTGAATGGGATGATGCCCTCATAGGACTGACAAGAGGCCAGGTGTGCCAAGCTTTGCATGGCCCGCTGTCAGTTAACTTCTCTCTGCTGAGACAAAGTACCTGCCAAAAATTACAGTTCCAAGCTTCAGTCCAGCATGTCTAGGAAGGCAGAGTGGCAGGAACTGGTCACATTCAGTTCAAAAGTCAGAGTTCAGCCAGCTCTCTCCTTTTCTCCTGGATCAGGAGCCCAGCCCATGGAATGGAGTCTTCACAGTTAAGGTGGATCTTCCCCCAATCAATTAATCCAATCAAGATAATACCTCACAGAAATGCACCAAGCTAACTGACTTTACATAACCCTTGCAGTGATTGTAGGTCCTGTCAAGTTGACAGTCAATATTAACCATCACAGTCTGAGAGCTTCAGAAGTGATAGCTAGCACTTAGTTATCAATCAGTTGGGTCTTGGGATTCTTAAAGAACTGGGATGATGGCTTTCCTCCCCTCTAGCACCCCCCCCCCCAAAAAAAAGGTGACATCCCTTTTTTAAAATTTTTTTTTATTTATTTGCAAGCAGAGAGAGGCAGAAGAGAGTCAGAAAGAATGGGTGCGCCAGGGTCTCCAGCCGCTGCAAATGAACTCCAGCTGCATACGCCTCTTTGCGCATCTGGCTTTACGTGGGTGCTGAGGAACTGAACCAGGACTTTGCAGGCAAGCGTCTTATTCTCCAGCCCTGACATCCCTTTCATAAGAGACTTGCAGATCCTACCAAGAACCGAGAGCCCAGAAGGCGGCTCCGGGACCGACATATCTTAGGAGGTGCCCCTCCACTTCTCTCCCGGTCCATCGGCACCCCGCCCCGTCCCGCAGTGCTCCCCACCAGGGCGGCTCAGCCCAGAGGGTCCCGGGGCGGAGTCGGGCGGAGGGGCGGGGTGGAGCTGGGGGCTCCGGCCAATGACAGTGTGCGAGCTCCGGGTGTCGGGGGTGCGGGCGGCGCCTGGAGGCAGCGGCGGGCCGGACGCCGAGCAGGTCGGGACTCCCGGGGTCTCCGCCGCCGCCTCCGCCGCTGCTCGGTCGTCGCGGCCATGCGCTCCCAGGCCGGTGCCGCCAGCCCGCCGCGGCTGCTGGGCCTCCCGCTGCTGCTGCTGCTGCTGCTGCCCGCGCCGTCGGGCGCCTCCGACTCTGCCAGGGCGAAGCCCAAGGCGCCCATCCGACAGAGGGAGGTGGTGGACCTGGTGAGTGGGGGTCTCAGTGCAGGAGGAGGGGACCAAGCCACGGGCCACGCCGCGAGGCCATCGGTGCAGCTGGTGGTGGTCACGCTTGGGGCGCCTCTAGGGCTGCGCCGTGACTCTTGGGGTCCCCGGGGGGGGGTCTCTCCTTGAGTCTATGTGGAGACGATGCCGTGGAGTATTGGGACTCCCAGAGAACCTCGTGGAGGGCAGACTAGGCATGGCTCAGGTGGGAGGCTCTGAAATCCAGGGAATGGCCCAGGAATTTTGGGCCACAGGGGAGGCCACCTTTGGGAGAGGGGGAGAGGATTGGGGAGTAGAATGAGAGGCTTGGGCGCCTTACAACGTGGACCCAGGAAACTCTGGGCCAGCTGATCTCCTGGGCCTCGGCCAAGGCTGTGCAACGTGTCCTTTGTTGGGGGTGGTGGCCACGTCTGCTCAGAGAGAATGACAACCCCCACAAGCCACCCGTCCCACTCTTTGTAACTCCAAGACTGAGTCACGATGGACTGCAATTTACTTCCCTAGATGACCACGGCTGGGCCAGGAATGGTTCCGAGGCTCTGAGGCTGGAAGGGGACACCAAGGGACTGGCCCAAGCTCTCCCAAGGACCCCTTTCATCTGTTGTTTAAACCAAAGGGACCCTGGGGTCTTCAGCCAGTGCCCACCAGGCATTAGCATCGCAGTGGATCTAAAGGAGAAGTTTCCAGAAGAGCAAACACCCCCAAGGACTTTCTGAGGGGCTAATCTGTGGGAAAGTCTGTTTGCATAGAACTCTGTCTCTGTAAAAGTCAACAAACCCAGTGGAGGGCAGAGCGGTTCTCAGTCCCTTGCAAGTGCCAACCCTTCACCATACTGTCGTCCCATACTGTAGGCAGGCAGAGCAGAACACAGAACAGGGGGCGTTTATTGATTTTTTAAAAAAGTTTCGAATTTGTACGGGTTGTGGTGGCAAATTTGTTAAACTGCCATTTTAAACTGAGCTAATAAGCCAAGCTCCCTGGCAGCTAGTTGTAAACTAGATTCAAAGCATTGGGGGGGGGGGGAACCCTGCAGTTTCACACAGCACATTTTGGTGCTATGGTATGTAATTTTGCTCTACAAAACAGACTGTGTGTTGGGGCTTAGTTCTATTTTAGGTGCCTAAATTGTTAAAACTGCACCAAATGAGTGTGGTTCATGTGCAGTTTGCATTTTATGAAAGTGTATTTAAGATACACAAAATATCCCCTTTCCCCTATAAAGCTAGCAATTTTACCCCCTCGAAGGATTTATAGTCCCCATGGTTCCCACAACTCTAGCCCAACTTGGAAAAGCTCACTGTGCAGCCAGGCTCAGGTGCATCCTGTAGATTGGATTTGGCCTTGGCGACAGAAAAAGTCCTCCAGGTCATTAAGGTTTCAACGGATTCTATACAGCAACTTCTTTGTATAGATCTTTCAAAGCCTGCCTTTCAACGCTTCACGGAGTTCTGCCCCCTGGTGGCCAAAGACAGAAACCGGAGGGGGAGAGAAAAGTTGAGCTTCTAATTCGTGGTTTTTTTCATATTACTAAGTATTCTAAACACGTGTGGGGCTAGTCTTTTAAAATGGGTGAAAGTCAGGTGTGGTGGCACACGCCTTTAACCCCAGCACCTGGGAGGCAGAAGTAGGATTACTGCGAGATCTAAGGCAGACTGGACTGCAGAGTTCCAGTTTAGCCTGGGCTAGAGTGAGACTCTACTTCAAAGAAAGGAGGAGAGGGGAAGGGAAGGGAGGGGAGGGGAGGGGAGGGGAGAGGAGAGGAG
The DNA here is from genome assembly GCA_004024765.1 of Zapus hudsonius. Classification (NCBI taxonomy): domain Eukaryota; kingdom Metazoa; phylum Chordata; class Mammalia; order Rodentia; family Dipodidae; genus Zapus; species Zapus hudsonius. Next base: position 14,263 of record PVHP010010496.1, read on the forward strand.
AGGAGAAAAGAAAGAGAAGGAAAGGAGAGAAAGAAAAGAAAAGAAAAGAGAAAGTTGAAGGCAGGCAGGCAGGGAGGGAGGGAGGAAGAGAGAAAGGAATGAAAATTAAAGTGGGGGAAGACACACATAATACCTGTGGAACAGAAGTAAAGTTATGTTGACTTTGAAATGTAGTTTAAAAATATTTATTTCCAAGGAGAGAGAGAGAGAGAGAGAGAGAGAGAGAGAGAGAGAGAGAGAGAGAGTTTGAGAAGAGAAAAACAATGGGCAGCACTCCAGGGCCTTTTGCCACTGCAAATGAACTCCAGATGCATGCTCCACTTTACGCATCTGACTTTTACTTGGGTACTGGGGAATCAAACCTGGTTGTTAGGCTTTGCAGGCAAGTGCCTTAACTGCTAAGCCATCTCTCCAGCCTGAAATTTAGGTTTTTGGTTTTTCATCGAGAATGTGATTAAAGATTCTCAACTATGGCACTGTTGTGACTTTGGGCCAGGTAATTCTTTCTGTACATTGTGGCTTGCTGAGCCACATCCATAGGCATTACTCACTGCATTCCAGTGGCCGTCTCCTACAGTGTCTCCATGGACTGTCAAGCGTATACTGGGGACAGTTGTCCCCAGATGAGATCCACTGATTGCATGGGAAAATAAAACTTAGTTTGTGGACATCTTGTCCTGAGGTGGATAATAATGAAAAAATAAAATCAAAGAATACCAGAGGTGTTATTACTTTTTTTTCCACTTTATATATGTAAACATGGTACATTTCTATAAGTTAAAGTGAATGGGATTACTAAAATAAAATTGAAGTCTAAAAAATGTCCAACTGTTTCAAAATATTTTGCACTTTGGCATGTCTTCAAATACTTTTGCAACTGTTTTTGAGGCAGGATCTTACTCTGAGGCTGACCTGGAACTCCCTCTATTGCCCAGGCTGGCCTAAAACTCACAGTGATCCTCCCAATTTAGGTTCCTGAGGGCTGGGATTAAAGGTGTGTGCTACCATGTCCAGCTCAATTTTGCATCTTTAAAAATATTTTATTATTTCTCAGACAATAAATAATAGTGCTTTTTATTATTCAGGAAAATGGCAATTTCTATGTTACAAAAAGCCATTGATCAAAGCAAAGATCAAGTTGGTGCCATGAGTAACAGGTTGAATGACAAAGAGTACAGTTACATAGGATTCTTCCTAACCATTGTTGTTACTGGCTTCGTGGGCCACTTGTTCATCTGTCTTTATGTGGTTACTGGGGAATCATAGTTAGGCTTTTCAGTAAGTGCCTTAACCACTTAGCCATCTCTCCAGCCCCTGTTATTGGGTTTTATAATCTGATCATATCTAATCCTAGATCACAAAGTAAAAGATTAGCTTTGAAATTATTTTACTATGTAAAAAAAACCTTGGTTATTGTTTTTGCTGTACCATATTCTTATAGAGTATAGTTAGGAGAAATGTTAAAGTAAAAATTGAATTGCAATTCTTTGGGGTTTGGAAGATATAATTAATGACACCCCTGTTTCTGCATGATCTGATTTAGGTAGGCACAGGAAGTGGACAAACCGAATTAAAATATTACCTTTGTAGGCTGCTGATAGAGCTCAGTGGTAGAGCCTTGAGTTCACTCTCTAGTAGTGAGTGGTGTGATTATGAGAGGAGAGAGAGAGAGAGAGAGAGAGAGAGAGAGAGAGAGAGAGAGAGAGAGGGGGGAGAGAGAGAGAGAGAGAGAGAGAGAGAGAGAGAGAGAGAGAGAGAGAGAGAGAGAGAGCAGTGTGGTGTAGCTTATGTATCCTAGCCTGTAGCGCTGCTGAGGTTCTTCCTCGGCTCTAGACCCTGGAAAGCTCCACTCAAGGGTGGAGACTTGCCAAGAATCACCACCTCACACTAATTGTGGGGGATTAGAATAATGGCAGCGTGTCCAGTGGCTACTGTGTTCCAGACATTTCCTAAACACACTTAGTTTATGATTCACCTAATCTCATAGGTAGAGTTTCTACCTAGAATGCAAGAAAGCTCATCCTCATTTTAGAGTAAGGAATTGGCATTGAAAGGCTGAGTGTCTGGCCTGGTCCCACATAGCTAATAAAAGTGATGCCATGGTTAAAATTTAAAAAAAAAATGATTCTAGAATCCATGCAGTAGTCATTTAAGCTCTTAAACACACATCAAGCCACAGCACAGAGAATCCTAGCACTCACAAGTGGTTTGACAGATTATGACACCCCTGTTGAGGACAGGTAGTCACAGGGAACGGGAGGGAGAGTGGATTGGAAGCCAGAAGTGCTACTCCAGTGCCGCTGCCTTCACATAAAAACAGGAAGGAGGAGCTGGGAAGATGGCTCAGTGGTTAAAGGCATTGCTTGTAAGCTTGCCATCCCCAGCCAGATGCAAAGTAGCATACACATCTGTAATCCCAAGGAGCCCACATCAATGGAAGGTGGAGCCAGGAGAATCCAGAAACCTGAAGCCAGCCAGCTAGACTGGTGCAGCTCTGATGGTGGGGGGGAGGATGAGGGATAGCAAGGGAGACCCCATTTAAGGAGGTGGGAGGATAAGCACCTCAAAGTTGTCCTCAGACACACAATGGTACATGTGTACACATAAACACACACACATATATATCATACACATTAAAAAAACAGGAAGAAGCAGAGGATATGCATATCCAAGCTAGAGGTACTGCCCATATAAGATAAATATTGACTGCTAAGATTTTAGTTCATAACTGTGTCACTAACAAGCCATCTTAGCCACTCAAAAGAAGAAAAAAGCTATATGGATAAAGATTTTCATTTCAATAATAATGATGGCAGAAAAATAGAAACAAGTATCCAGAAACAATGTACTAGTTGCTTAAAACTATAAAAACATATTGATGAAATCCAAGTCCCTCTATAAAATATAGGCTTACAGGTAGTTGGGCTTGTCTAATATGCACAAAACCTGGGTTCTGAGTCTTAGCATGGTGTACAGTTGGCCGTTATGACACACACTAGTCATTCCAGCGCTTGGGAGGTTCAGGCAGGAGGGTGAGAAGTTTAAGTTCATCCTCAGCTACTTAGAAAGTTTGAGGCCAGCCTAGGCCTCATGAGACTCTGATTCAAAAAGAAAAAGATGAGGTTGCAAAGAGGAAATAAACAGAATACAAATTTATATGAACCTTAGAATACGGCTGTATGAGCATGTGTGTAAAGTTTACACAATAAACACATAAAGGATGGATTGGGGAGGTGACTCAGTGGATAAAGTGCTTGCTATGCAAGCAGGAGTACCTGAGTTTGGATCCCCAAACCCACTGGCTGTAATGGACATCCGATCTCAAGTCGCCTAAGGCAAGGTGGGTCCCAACACCTGAGGCTGTCCCCTGCACCTGCACCTGCACTCGTGAACATGTATACACACACACACACACACACACACACACACACACACACAGTTATAGACAAGATACAATGAAAGGCCATGGCCATGTACCAATAACACTTTATAAAAATATGAAAGCAATCATATCCTATAAGTAACCTTAAAATGAATTCTCTATAACTCATTAGAACATGGGCAGATGGTTGAAGGGACTGTTGCAGGATTCAAAACTTATGCAACTGTGATCATTTGAGTATTATCATTTATTGATTTTTTTTTGGCTGCCAATCAAACCCTGGGCCGTGTGCGTGCTAGGCAAGTACTCTACTACTGAGCGACATCTTCAGCCCCGTGTTGCATCTTTGAATCTTAAGTAATGATGGTGGTTCCCCCTCTCTTTTTTTCTCTGTAGTATAATGGAATGTGCTTACAAGGGCCAGCAGGGGTACCTGGTCGCGATGGGAGCCCTGGGGCCAATGGCATTCCCGGTACCCCTGGGATCCCAGGTCGAGATGGATTCAAAGGAGAAAAGGGAGAATGCTTAAGGGAAAGCTTTGAGGAGTCCTGGACCCCAAACTACAAACAGTGTTCTTGGAGCTCACTGAACTATGGCATAGATCTTGGGAAAATTGCGGTAAGTAAAGTCTGAATTGTACTAATATTGAAGCAAATTTTAAGAATTTTTATATTTAAGCTTTGTTTTAAAACAAAGGACTTTTAGTAAAAAAGAATAAATAACATGTGCATTTTAACTTGAACTTAATTTTTAAAAAGTTGACATCAGGGTTGGAGAGGTGGCTTAGTGCTTGAAAACACTTGCTAGGCAGGCCTGTTGACAGAAATTTGAATCCCAGTATCCATGTAAAGCTGGGTGCATTCCTGTAAAATTCCAATATGCCCACAGCATCCCAAAGCTTGAAGACCAGCTAGGTAGACTGGCCTTTCTAGCTGCAAAACAGGAGAGCCCGTGTCTCAAACAAGGTGGAAGGAGAGAACCAACACCCAAGGTTGTCCTCTGACCTCCACAGCACACTGTTGCACAGGCGCGCGCGCACGCACACACACACATACACACACACACGCACACACACATGCACACACACATGCACACACAGAAAGTTGATATTTAAGTTAATTTCATAAAGGTATTCCTAAAACAAATCCTTTTACTTATTACAACCAGAAAAGGAAAGCTGAGGGTGTTCATGTTAAACAGTAAGCAACTTTCTAATTCTGTCATAAATTTCAGTTAGTCTAACAAATCCTACTGTGGCTTTAGGCCTACATGTGGAAGAAGTTTCCAAGACTTACCACGTGATTAGAAGTATCTGGCACCAGGAAGTCCATTCATTTCTGTCCTGATTCCAAGTAGCATGCTCAGCATAAAGTTGCTTTATGTTAAGAGGAGTGACATCACCTCTAGTGATTTGGAATAATCGCTGTGGGGATTTTGCAACATTTTGTGTAAATAGCAGGTACTAAAAATAGCATGTCTGGAAATTTGTTTTGATTAATGACTCAGTCATTTTGATTAGCGTTTGTCTGAAAGTAATTAGCAGCCGGGATGTAGCTTGCCTAGCATATGCAAGGCTTTGGGTAATTGGCAAGTCCAGCGGGATGGGATAGAGTTGAAGATGTCCGTGCTATCTGTAAAACTCCTTTCATTCAACCAACTGTGCGCTTCTATATTCACAACACAGTGTCAGAATTGCAACTCCCACTACTACTGGGCAAGTAGAATTTATTTTCCTAAAGCTCTAAGGTTTTAAGATGTAACCTGGGCATTTTCCCTATTCCCCATCTCAGCCCTTCCGACCTTCCATTAAAAGAGTTTGATCTGGGTGTGGTGTTGCATGCCTTTAATCCCAGAAGAAAGAGGTAGGAGGATTGCTGTGAGTTCAAGCCTACTCTGAGACTACATAGTGAATTCCAGGTCAGCCTGAAGTAGAGTGAAACTACCTCGAAAAACAAAACAAAACAAAACAAAGTTTGAGAATGTCTTGGTTTTGTATAACAGGTTTTCTATCTAGCTGCCATAGATTAATTTGAGAGGGAGTGTGTGTGTGAGAGTGAGAATGAGAGAGAGAGAGAGAGAGAGAGAGAGAGAGAGAGAGAGAGAGAGAGAGAGAGAGAGAGAGAATGTGCATGTCAAGGCCTCCTGTAGCTGCAAACAAACTTCAGATGCATGCAAGCACTTACTTTGTGCATCTGGCTTTATATGGGTTCTGGGGAATCAAACCCAGGCCATCAGACTATGCAAGCAAGTGCCTTTAACTGCTGAGCCATCTCCCCAGCCCAATCATAGTTTTGATAACTGTGACTTTACCTCTCTGCACATGTGATTTCTTAGAAAGTGTTTGTTTAAATGATGCCTAGCTACACCACACTGATTGCTCTCCTATTTATAGTCATTCATCAAAGTTGCTGAGAACTTTCTAAAAGCTTTCATTACAGACTGCATTATTTATTGTGTTTTCATATTCCTTTTAGTGGTGGTTTACTGTAACTTTTTACAAAGAAAAGATCGTGGACATAAGTCAACAGATTTTTTTACCTTTAATCAACAACTTCCATACATATAATATATACAATATACCATGACCATAATCGCCCTCTTTGTCCCCACTTCCTATTCCTTGTCCACTGAATCCCATCTTCTTTCCAACAGACAGATTTGTGGGAAGAACAAATGGAGGGAAAAGCAAACCTAGGTCTGATTATTGTGTCATAGAGGTGAAGACTATAAACCTTGCCTTTACTTCACAACTCGTATGATTTGATGTTGCTCAAAAGAGAGGCCAAGCTGGGCATGGTGGCACACATTGAATCCCAGCACTCAGGCTTAGAAGGCAGGAGGATCGGGAATTCAAGGATAGCCTTAGTTACATGGACCCTGTCTCATAAATTTTTTTTTTTAAATGAAAGGAATGGAGGAAAGGAGGATGGGAAAGGAGGAAGGAAGAGAAAGATGGAAGTGAGCGAGCAATGAAGAGAGGGAGAGAAGGAAAGGAAAGCAGAAGAAAGGGGTCAAGAGCAAATCTGTATGGACAACAGTAGTTCTGTGAGGGCAGGATTCTGTTTTGTTAACTGCTGCACATAGATGGCACTTGATTTTTTTTTTTTATATAGGAAAAAAGTATACAGATTGGTTGGCCAAAAGTTTCAATGACTAGCTACTTTTGATAAAACTGTAAGGTATACTTAGTGGAGAGAAAAATTCTCAGAAAGCCAGAAGTTGACTTAAGAGTTCTTGAATCAGTCTCTTATGTATTTCATAGGGAATCTCCTCTGTAAAAAGTATGCTTTTTAAATACATTGAGGGGAAAGATACTAAGTAAATGTACAGTATAATTTCAGTGTCTTTTAAAAAAAATCATTTGCAAGGAGAGAGAGACAGAGAGACAGAGAGAGCAAGCGAGCATCAGGGCCTCTTACCATTGCAAACTCCAGATACATGTGGTACTTTGTGCTTCTGGCTTTATGTGGATACTGGGGAATCAAAGCAGGCCATCAGGGTTTGCTAGCAAGTGCCTTTAACCATCGAGTCATACCTTGTTCCTTTTTAATTAACATAGAAGCTGGGGGGGAACAGGCACAGGTAGGAGGATCACTGTCCATTGGAGACCAGCCTGGGACTACAGAGAGATTTTTACAGCCTGAGTTAGAGTAAGACCCTACCTCGAAAAAACAAACAATAACAACAACACAGAATGAAATGATTAAAATAGATGTTAAAGTATTTTCTGCTTGTGGCAGGAGTGCACATTTACAAAGATGCGTTCTAACAGTGCCCTGCGAGTGTTGTTCAGTGGCTCACTTCGGCTGAAATGCAGGAACGCATGCTGCCAGCGCTGGTATTTCACATTCAATGGAGCTGAGTGCTCTGGACCTCTCCCCATTGAAGCCATCATCTACTTGGACCAAGGAAGCCCTGAACTGAATTCAACAATTAATATTCATCGTACTTCTTCTGGTATGTACTGCAATGGCATGGGCTGAGCATCCTCAAGATCCTAGGTTTGCATAAACTGTGTGTGGTCACATATGCCCCTAGTCCCAGCATTTAGGATGTATAAGCAGGAGAATCAGAAGTTCAAGGTCATCCTCAGCTGTATAGTGAGTTTGGAACCAGCCTGGGCTACATGGAATCCTGTCTCAAACAACAAAGAACCCCCAAAACACAGCAGTGGGATTGCAAAATGTTCCTCAGGTCTACCCCAGGATTTTTTTTTTTTAATATATATTTGCCAGGAGAAGAGGAGAGGAGGAAGGAAGGAGAGGGAGATGGGGAGGGGGAGGGGGAGGAGGAGAGGGAGGGAGAGGGAGCACACCAGACCCTCTAGCTGCTGCAAATGAACTCCAGATGCATATACCACTTTGTGCAGCTGGGAATCGAACCTAGGTTTTTAGGCTTTGCAGGCACTTGCCTTAACTGCTGAGCCGTCTGTTCACCCCCCCCCCAGGTTAGTTTTGAGTCCCACTGTCATGTTGGGTCATTTTTCTATTACTGGACCTTTAGCAAGTTTACAGTGCATGAGGCTCCACCCTGCCTTGCACTTCAGAATTTCTTACGGATGCCTCCATTTCACGTTCCATCTCTGACCAAATGATGCAGACTCTGGGGTAAGAACCTAGCACCTATATTTAAAAAGCAAATAACAAAACAAAAAACCAATAATCCTGGCGATTGTGAAAGGTTGAAAGTCAATGAAGAGCCAGACAAAATGGCACAACCTTTGAATGTCAGGTGTTTCCTTTCTCTAATGTGTAAACAGGTTTGAAACTCGTAATCCTTATATTTTATGTGCTTCATTAACAAAGTGCCATACTCCACTGTCACAGTGCCAGGTCACTGGAGTCTAATGAATGGCTTTGGATTTGCCGATGTCATAGGGAACGGAAACAGAAGACTTCAGACCAACATCCCAGGGCTCAGTGGGACTGCATTAACCTCCACTAAGTAGGAAACCTACACAGTCACTATAGTGCTTCTATGCCAGGATTCACTGCTTTAAGAATCTGCCATCCTACAGTTCCTTTCTCCTCTTCACACAGACATCAAAGGTACCATGTCTGGCTCAGGTGTGGTGGTGCACACCTTTAATCCCAGCACTTGGGAGGCAGAGGTAGGAGTTCGAGGCCACCTTGAGACTACATAGTGAATTCTAGGTCGGCCTGGGCTAGAGGGAGACCCTATCTCAAAAAACAAAAAAAGGTAACGTGTCTTCCTGCCTATTATGATGATCAGTGGTGGTGCATCTTTATTTATTTTATTTTGGTTTTTCAAGGTAGAGTCTCTCTAGCCCAGGCTGACCTGGAATTCACTATGTAGTCTCAGGTTGGCCTCGAACACACAGCAATCCTGCTACCTCTGCCTCCCAAGTGTGAGATGAAAGGTGTGCAGCACCACACTCAGCCTCATTTTTTTTAAGATGTGGGTGAAGACCCTTGGTAAGAGGGAATGCCAGCTGTATGTTAGTATGTGAACATGCAGAAGACACGTGCAAAGCTGAGTAATTACAGAGCATCAAAACAAAATTCAGGGGTGTTTTTGTATTGTTTATAAGAATTTCGTGTAAACTGAGTCGTAGCTTGAAGAGCATGTTCAATGGTTATACTAGAATTTTTAAAAAATGGTATTCAAGTCCTCTCATACTTGAATAGCATCAAATCCACAGAGAAAAGCTGGAAGGCCTTTCTTTACAAAAACCCTTGCATATCTTGGTTCAGCCTCTTCCAAAGTTGTTTAAAGTATAGGCCTCCTTTCTTTAGTCAAATAAATTGTTCTTTAGTTTTAGCCTATTGGTAAACAAATTTTGGATTTTAAAAATCCCTTTAAAAATGCCTTTTTATAAAAATGCCTTTTATTTTTATGCCTTTTATCCTTTTAAAAAATAGGTACCGGGGCTGGAGAGATGGCTCAGCGGTTAAGGCATTTGCCTCCAGTGCCTAAGGCCCCTGGTTCAATTCCCCAGGACCCACATAAACCAGACCCACAAGGTGGCTTTCTCTCTCTCTCTCTCTCTCTCTCTCATCTCTCTCATCTCTGCTTGAAAATGAATAAATAAAATATTTAAAAAAAATAGGTACCAACTAAGAAAACTTTACTATGAGATCCTTATCAGGTATAACTTTAAATTAGCTTTAGAGTGAACATAATCATAACCCAGATTTCTAAAGTGAATGGCTTTACTCTATTCTAAAGAGAGATGTGGTTATCTGTTTTGCAGTGGAAGGACTCTGTGAAGGGATTGGTGCTGGATTGGTGGATGTCGCTATCTGGGTTGGTATGTGTTCAGATTACCCAAAGGGAGATGCCTCTACTGGATGGAATTCTGTATCTCGCATCATCATTGAAGAACTACCAAAATAATTCCTGGCTTTTTATACCCTACCTCTTTTTTTAATCATACTTTTGAATGGTTCATTTAAACAAGACTTAACTAATCATTTTATGCACACACCTGAATGATAAAGCTAAATGTTTACAGACCAAAGTGTGATTTCATACTTGTAAAATTGTATTATTCATTTTACTTTCACCAAAAAGTTTCAGGATTTTTTTTTTGTTGTTGTTGACTATATTTTCTTTTGTTCCCATTCCCTGAAACTGCATTTTGGAATGTCACTGTGGTCTTTAGTTTTTCTTAGGATACCATTTTTAAAAATATAAAATTTATTAGTCTTTGTACAAGCTGTAAATGTGTAGAATTATTTTATATCTGTTAAATAAAACATTCCATACAACTTTAACCTTTAAATGAGTTGCCACCATAGTTAGGGATTCTAGGACTTTATATCTAAAAAGCTGAATATAATTGAAGTTTGTATTTATTCACTTAACAATTACGTATAACATGGATCCATATCTTGAGGAACACAAAGGGAAAAGGAAATTATCAGTGTTTTAAGTTTTTTTGTTTTTGTTTTTTGGTCTTTTCAAGGTAGGGTCTCACTTTAGTCCAGCCAACCTGGAACTCACTATATAGTTCCAGGCTGACCTCGAACTCATTATGATCCTCTGACTTCTGCCTCCCAAGTGCTGGGATTAAAGGTGTGTGCCACCACACCCAGCTCCATTTTAGGATTTTTCTCTTTAACATAAAGTAAAAATACAGCTCTGGCCTCCAACTGCTTACCATTTTGTAGAAAGTACCAGACACACAAAAATAAGTGTTAGAGGAGGTGGTGGGATTCAAAGAGGAGTGATTATTTTGGGCCAAGGTAAATAGAAAGAATTTTGAAGTTGGGATAGGTGTGGAACTGATGAAGTTAAGTAAGCCTAGGCTTGAATTGGAAGTACCAGCATGAACTCTGTTTTATTAAATAGACCTGGGAACAATGACCAGCCCAATGATGCCCAGACTGTGATAGCTACATACTATAAAGATCCCTGAAGGAAAAAGTAATGTTTTATCTCTCAGTCAAGGAATGTACACGAACCCAGAACACACTTAACTGGTAGAGCGCTTGGCTAGTATGTACAAAGCTCTGGGTTTGATCCCCAGCACTAGTTAGGTATAGTAGGATAAGCCTGTAATCCTAGCACTCAGGAGGTAGGGATAGGATGATCAGAAGTTTAGTCATCCTTGGCTACATAGTGAGTTCATGAAACCCTATCCAAAAAAAAAAAAAAAAAAAAGCCCACGAACAACAAGAGTGGTAATTAAAGAAAAGCATGATGGCACATACCTGCAGTGCCAGCAAGGTTAGAGCAGAAAGATCACTAGTTCAAGGCCAGCCTGGACTATGTAGCAAGACCTCACAGAATTAAAAGTAATTAAAGCTATTGAGATAAAATTAGATTGCAAAGAAAGACAAAGAGAAATCACATTGTGAAGAAAGTTAAAGGAGGGGGAAGAGAGAGAATATGAAGTGCAAAATGCCAGGGAAGCTGAGAATGTGGAAATGCAGGAAGGGTGGTCAGCAACTATACCCTCAAGATGGCATCACTTTGGCAGAAACACTGGGTGACCATGTGGCCCATATTTCACCACCACAATCTATGTCTTGACATATTTATAATGGTTGTATGGAGTAGCAATCCCAGAAGAGATAAGATACAGCGTGGAAAGACCAACTCCTATGGTATTGCTGCCTATCCGCCTGAGGTGTTTCTTACAACAGCTGACTGGACAGAAACAATGTGAACCTGGTTTATACACAGGTCTGCATACTAGTCCAAAGATATGCCAATAAAAAGTCCAAAGCTACAGCATTATAGCCCTACATAAAACAAATGACCCTCAAGGAAGTCAATGAAGGAAAAGCCCTCTCACTAGGTACAACTTCAGGCATATTTGCTCATCAGCTGAGTGAAGGATGATCAAAGTACTTATCTGTACTATTTCATTGAAAATTGCTAATGGTTTGAACCATTAGCAATGGTTCAACTTTCCAACTTCAAAGATGGAAAGTTGGTGGAGAAGTTCTAAGACATGTGGACGGATCTCTTTGTGAGGATATTTAGTCCCATGTTAGTACCAGACCAAAATAAAATATAACCACTGCAGTTGAGGTTCTTAATGAGGACAAGATAACACACTGGATGTGTGCCAGCTTTTCTTCCCAGACACTTGTGATCACAAAGGTACCAAAGAGCACTTTTTGTCAACAATATCCAGAGAAACATGAGCCCACCAACATCATGACAGTGACTGTCAGTCATATCAGATTCTGTGCTATGTAGCTTTCAGTTTCAACAATAGAAAAACCCAGCTGAAAGCCTGGTGTGGTGGTGCACACCTTTAATCCCAGCACTCAGGAAGCTGAGACAGGATTGATGAGTTTGAAGTCAGCCTTGAGCTACAGAGTTCCATGTCAGCCTGGGCTAGTGATACCTATCTCAAAAAACAAAACAATCCAACTAAGTCTTGTTAAAAAAAAATTATGGTTCACCCAATTGAAAACTCTAAAGGTATTAAAGGTGAGAGTTGGTCCAGAATCCACAGAATGTGTCTGAGAATCTCCTTTCCTTTCCTCCCTCTCTCATTTCTTCTTACTACTTAATGTTGACTCCACTTTGGACAGTTACTGCAGTCATTCTAAATTGGCTTTCAGGCCTGAAGTGCACACGTCCTCATTCATGAAACAGCAGACAGCTATAATGAAAAAATCTTTACGACTCTAAAGATTGGACCACTTTAACTGTACCAGTTCCAAATCATTCATCATTGTGAACAGATCGGCATTCAGAGTGGCTTGTCTCACCAAGGCCCACCTCTGGGGCAGGTAAGGCTGGTTCTGCATAAATCACAAAGTTGAGAATGCAAAGGGTAGGTTGCCAAAAGAAATTAAGGCTACTTCTTCAAGAATGAAGAGAAATGGAAGCTGGGCAGCTAATAACAGGTATTCATTACAAGTACACTTAAAGTCTGTTTTCTGTTCATTCCTTTAGAAAGAAATTTAAGAGTGTAAGTAACCCAAAACTTCACATATTTTCTACATGTTACCTAACACATCTTTAGAAAATAGCATATGGGTTAAGTAAGTCATTTCACAGTATTTTATTTCTCTAAGTAATGTCCTAAGTGCTAAAGAAACCTTGATATGTAAGTGGTAATATATATTTTATCTTCAGAATTTTACTTTCTACTGAAGAGTGCCCACATTCCAAGGGAAACATAACTGATGACTCCTGGAACTCACACGCTTTAGTTGCTCTCTTTAATGTGGTGCCCTAAAAAACCACAGAACAGGCCACACAGCATGCAGTGAAGTGGAAAAGCCATCATGGCCTTGGATCCTGGTCTCTGATGTACAGTGCCATGTTATTTTGCTCATGTGAACATGCTGGCTATATCTTTATCTTCGAGTCCCCGCCACCACCTTAGCCATATCTGGTTTTTTCTTTGCCAACCTCCACAACTTCTACCTTTCAGGCTGCAACTCTTCGCCTTTCCTTTATCTGCTGGACTCCAAGAAGAGCTTATAGTGAAATGAATACGTGCAGCTTGCCACCCCCCACCCCCTCCCAGCTGCTTGCTATCAGTCTCTCTATTTCCAATGTGCTTCAAGTTATCAGTGGCATCAATCTTCACCCACTGAAGTACTGTCACGGGTTAGGACACTGAGTCTGCTCCTGACTGCCCTAAGGTGCAGCTAGGTCTCTGCTCTACATCTTTCTTTTGCCCAATAAAACCACAATATGTTTAGTCAGGCTCCCAGAGTTCTCAAGTTCTGGTCCCAATCATTCAGTTCCATTCATTATACTGACAATTCACTATTCAAGACAGGGCACCTCTGCCATCACTTGTCATTAGTTCTTAACATTTCCTTTAGACTCTTCAAGGCTCAGCCTAAATTGTCTTACCTTTATGAATCCTGTCCCAGTTCCCTGCATAGCTGTTAAGTCTCCATCTCCTAACTCCTATTCACCCAGGTCCAAGTTACCACCACTCTTGACTAGGCACTAGTAAATCTAATATCCTTGATTCTTGTGAGTCCTATTTTCTCCATCCAATCTAGAATAATCTTCCATGGTTTTTACCATGTTCTACAAGACTAGACAAGATCTGGCTTCTGCTAAGGTTCATTGGACCAGACACTGCCTTAAGCTTTGTATTTTGATTTACTTCTTTCAATAACCATATAGCTTATGTACTTTAACATGCACATTTGCAGCAAATGTTGTTGGTGACTCAACCAGATCCCCTTTCAGGGCTGGCACACCCATACCTCAGCTGCCACAGGTTTTGGCTATGAGCTCACTCACCTCCATCCATTTGCAGGACTGCCCTTGGCAGAGTAACTAGCCAGCAATCCCTCCCTATGTCTGCTTCTCTCTACAGTAAGCCAGCAAGTGCTTGCTTTGGGAGTCAAATGGCTAGACCATCTCCTCTGCACTGGACAACCTCTGTGGTTCATGCTCTTCTTTCCCATCTTATCCTGTTTTCTCTATTTCATTACATATTTTTCTTTTTCTATGAGGTAGGGTCTCATTGTAGACCAGGAACTCACTCTGTAGTACCAAATCAGCCTTGAACTCAATCCTACCTCTGCCTCCCAAGTGCTTTTCACTGCATTTCTAAGAGCACTCTTTCAGTCACTTCATCAAGACCCCCATCTTGGGTATTGCTAGATGATAGGACATACTTTTATAGGTGAGGGACCTCAAGACAGAGGTGAAATGGTTTGTTTGAACTAGAGATCAAGTAGAAAATGAGCTGAAATTTGAAGCCAGCCTGGTTCTCCAACCTGCCCTTTTCGTTTCCAATCCTCACTCAACCCCTCTAGCTGGCTGAGTTTCTGCCTCAGTCTCTTTGTCTTCCTAGTCTCTGCCTAGAACTTTTTTCTATTGTTTTTCACTTCTTTGAAAATATTTCAAATACTGCTCCTCAAAAACATCTCTCCCCATACCATCCTACAAAAGGTGGCAATACAACTCTCAATTCTGTTTTTGTTTTATACCATTAAAATCTGAAATTATATTGTGCATGTATAGTCACAGTAAAGAAAAACCAGAGGGCAGGAATACTCACTGCTCTTACAGGATAAGAATTATTTTTTACTAATTTGGGGGCACAAAGGATGATTCAAATAACAATGCTTACCTCTAAAACTTCAAGTATCAAATATAACCTATATTTCCACATAGATACTAAGCTAATAACAGGATGAGTTTCTTATAAAGTATAAAAAATCATAATTTGTAAAGCACTCCAATAGAGTTTACATTATAGTAAAAACACCTAGTAATTATTTCACTTTTATTTTAAATACAATGCCATTTCCAAAATATAAAAAATAGACCTACTTTCAAAGAACCATTTCAATATGGCTTTTACCACAATGATTTACTTACAACAAATAGAGGGTAATGCAATGACCCTTAAAGATCTTACGATAAATAAAAGATTAGTAATATTCTGGCACCGTCTTGGCTAGCTAGGCATTTATATTAAAATGTAGATTTCTACAATGACTCATGTAAATCAAATCAATAATGGCAATGAATATAATTTGTACCTTAATCTGAATGTGAGCAACCAATGTAGATTAATCATTTGTTTGGAATCTGCATCCATAAATTTAAACATTAAGGTACAAAATATTTTTCATTTCTAACACACATGGATCAAGCATTCTAGCATCTGTAAAATGTAACCTAGTCATTATCTAGAAATGATTTATGGACATATGTGCTAAATAAAGGCTCACAAATCAGATCCTAGAAGTTCTGATTTTATAAATTCTTATTTTTTATGTTATTGTGTGTGCATGTGTATCAGCATGCATGCCACAGCATGCATGTGGGTCAGATGATGACTTCAGGGTGTCTGTGGTCCACTTTCTTTAAGACAGGGTCTCTTGCTGCTACAAACGAATGTCAGAAGAGCTGAGCTTTGGATAATTGTCCCGGCTCTGCCTTCTATTGTAGGCATGCTAGGATCACGGATACAGGCACCACTTTGCATCCAACTTTACATGGGTGCTGGGAAATTTAATCCAGGCTAGCAAGCTTTGCAATGAAGTACCTTTAACCACTGAGCCATCTTCTCAGCCCCTAATTTCTATCTTCTAACTAATTTATTTATTGTGATTGTAATGTGTGGGCACGAATGTAAAAGCCAGAAGACAAACTTTGATTAGTCCTCACCTTCTCCCTCATTTGAGGCAGGATCCCTCATTGTTCACTGCTCCACTGATAGGATTTCAGGAAATTTTCCTCTCAAATTAGGTGCACTGAGATGATCACAGAAGCCTGCTAAAACTTCCAGCTTTCTATGTGGACTCTGGGGATCTGAACTTAGTTATGTAGTAAGTGCTTTATTCACTGAGCCATCTCCCCATCCTCCCATATTTTATGAATTCTAACTACCCTAGCTACTGAGCCAAAAAAACAAAACCTGGGTCCATGATTACATTTCAAATTATAGGAGAGCCTCTGGAAAAATATTCTTGTGAGAAGCCATTTCCTCCCTATTGCACAAAGGTCAGTTTAAAGCCAATCCAGGCAACATGTTCAGAAAAAGAACATGAATCGAATCTATTCACAAATACTGCATATTAGCTTCTACTTGAACAACCAAATGGAAAAACTTGTGAAACTCTACCCTTGCTCTCTGTTTTACCACTAGGTCAACAGTAGCTATTATAGGCAGAGGTAACCAAGCCCCACAAATGGAGAAGCCAAAAGCAGAAAATGTTGAGGAGACTTTCTGATGATGAAAGATAAAACTTGATTATGAGCCACATTGCTGTGCAGTATTATGAGTTTTGTGCCTCAGACACAAAGGAACTTCTTGCTGCCTCGGGCAGATATACTGACATTATCTTCTTTTAGCTCATTTTCTTTTCTCTAAGGTCAAGTAAAAAATGTGAGACGTTTTCATATACCACAAAGGTAATACAGCAGGCCGGAGTCACTCTAATCAGATTTGGTGCAATTCCTTTGTAAAATCCACCGATGCCTTCTTTCCTTTAGAGGGAGAAAGAGATACACACTTAATCTCCTAGACAGCAAGCATGAACATACCTAAGCATGGAATACCCAGTCATCCTTTGACACAGATTTAATTCCATGTGTACAATGTCTTAATATAGCTTATAAACCATTTACATTGCTTTTATGAATTGAAGAAGAATAGGCAGGGATACCTTAAAACTGCTTTGAATTAAGCTTCATTTAAATGCTTTCAAATAGATGCACATGCAGAATGTTTAACTGATCGACTGCAGGCACTAAACAACTCATAGCAGCTGAGTTCAGGTCTGTAATCCCAACACTCAGAAGGCTGAGGCAGGATTGTCATGAGTTACAAGCCAGTGGGAGCTAGATACTAAGTATTAGGTCTTCCGAGGCTGCACAGCAAGACCCTGTCTCAAAACACCAAAATCTCATAATCTCACAGCTTATATAAGTGATACATAAAATATATATAGTATACATAAAAATCAACTTTATTTCTTTAATTTCTATACTAGGGAGTAAGGTCTTGAGTTCATCATGTAGCTTCTCATTCAGTACTTAAGTGAATTAAATTTAAACATTCTCCTCAGGCGTTTGAAAATTAAAAGGAAATATGGGATGTTTATCTCTAATAATTTTATCTTATACTGAAAACAAGTATCTGCAAAAGTTATGGGGCCAGCATCAGAATGAGCCTCTTCAAATGTATTCAACTGGGTTTCCAACTTCTTACTTCCAATGCCGATCAAACATTGTGACACCTAAGTTCTGTTAATTCTTTAAGCACTTTCAACAGACAGCTCAAGATATCAAAGGTACTTCATCAGACAGAACATTCCAATGTTCCACTTGCTCTCACCTCCATGTCTTTGAGATCACATCCGTTACGCCATGGTAAGTCATATGCTGATCCTGGAGACGGGCTCTCACAACTTGATATGGGTATGTTGCTGCTACAGCAAATATTTTGGATAATGCTGCAACAGAGATGTATTCTGCTGTGCTCTAAAATGACAACATAATTGGTTTTCTTTATATAGAATTTCTTTAAGAATATGGAAATAAAAAATACAAGAAAATACATCTAAGTGAATATATGAACAAGACTTGTTTCCTCCTAAACACAATTGTTTAATATGGTGCTCTATTTTAACATCTGTGTTATAAGCTTACAAAAGATTTAAATATTAAATTAGTGGTACTCATTATTATAGCATTATTACCATAGTAAGCATACCTAAACTTCTACCTATTAAAAGCCCATGGAAGTAAATACTACTTTTAAAAGAATTAGCTTACCAGCTGAGCATCAGGTAATCGATTGATATGCTGGTTGTACTTCACCTTTAGCAATTCATATGTCATAAACTGAAGGGCACCATGAAATGTGCCGAACAGCCCAGGAACAAATCCCTGGAAGAGAATGAAGAACAAAAACAAAATTAACTTCTATTGAAAGATATATTTTACTTAATTTTTCTCTCTCCTTTTAGCATAGTACTTTATTTAAGTAATGAATAAATCACATTTTCATATGGGATTAAAAACAGTATTGTCTTCTACTTTACTTTTTAAATTATTAAGACTTTCAAATGTTAGCTTTTATTTAAACAGTATACATATGAACATGAAGAAGACCTACACTACCAAGAACTGAGATGTTGGCTGGGAAGATGGCTCACTGGTTAAAGGTTGCAAAGCCTGATGGCTCTGGGTTCAATTCCCCAGTACCCACACAAAGTCAGACACAAAGTGATATATGTGTTTGGAGTTCCTTTGCAGCAGCAGGAGGCCTGGTGCAACAATACTCCCTCTCCCTCAAATAAATTAAAAAAATTTTTAAAAGATATTTTAAAAGAAGAACTAAGATGCAAGTAGGAGATTAAATTTAGTTAAGAAAATAAAGGTAATGATATTTCAAAGGATGGAGCACTGGTATTCTAAAAGAATAGGCAAGAAGTGATTAAAGAAAATAAAAGAAGTGAATGATGTAATTCCAGAAATTTTGCTGTAGGTCAGTAATCCAAAACATTAGTTTCACAATGTTAATAATTTTATAAGCTATTACATTATTCTTGGGAAAAACAAAACAAAATCCAAGGATTTACTTTGGATTTTAGCTATGCATAACCTAAATATTTTTAATTATTAAATAATTATTAATTATTAAATAATTTCTATTCTTTATAAAGTCAACACTAAAAACAAAAAACCCAGGAATAGTGATACATGCCTATAATCCTATTCTAAAGGCTGAAACAAGAGGATTGTGAGTTCAAGGCCAGCCTGAGCTACACTTGAGACCTTGTCTCAAAAAACAAGACACAAAGCAAAAACAAGTCCCAATATAAATTACAATTTTCTTATTTTTTTTAAAGAAATGATGTCTTGGTATTATTTGTTTATAAGGACACAGAGAGAGACAGAGGGGGAGGAGAAGAAGAAGGAGGAGGAAGAAGAAGAGGAAGAAGAAGAAGAATAAGAGGAAGAGGAGAAGGAGAAGGAGGAGGAGGAGAAGAAGGAGAAGAGAAGAGAGAAGGAGAAAGAATAGGTGTACCAGGGCCTCTAGCCACTGCAAAGAAACTCCAGATACATGCACCACTTTGTGCATCTGGCTTTATTTGAGTACTGGAGAATCGAATCCAGGTCCTTAGGTTTTGTAGACAAACACCTTAACCACTGAGCCATCTCTCCAGCCCCATAAATTATAATTTTCAATTTGTTACCTTGTATAATCCACGTACGCCTTCATACTTATATATCTTCACAAGTGCATCAAACATTCCATTATATTGGTGCTGAGGCAGGTTAGCAACACCACCATACTGTAACATA
Source organism: Zapus hudsonius (assembly GCA_004024765.1). NCBI lineage: Eukaryota > Metazoa > Chordata > Mammalia > Rodentia > Dipodidae > Zapus > Zapus hudsonius. The sequence goes on from PVHP010010496.1 coordinate 33,875, forward strand.
AGGCGAGTTTTTGTCACCCATAACGGGTTTGTAATGCACAGAGTCATGGCTCCTAAAATTAAATTTGAAGAGGATTACTCAGCATAAAGGTACTATCTCACTTAATCTAAACTAAGAATTGTCTAGCACAAAGAGACTGTTTTTAAACAGTTTACATATGAAAAATAGTCACCTGATCACGAACTGAGGTAAAAGGAGGGGATTAAACTTAGTTAAGAAAATAGGAGTAATGAAATTTCAATGACTTGAACATAGGCATGCTAAAGGAATAAGCAAGCAGTAGCTTATCTGAATATAAAGAGATGTAGCCTCTGAGCACAGCCTGATGTCAAAAGGTAGATCTAGCTTTTGATGGTCAAAAAAGTTATTCATGTGTTTATCGAGAGGTAAATTAATGAGATGGAAATGTGAATGAAATACTTTCCTTCTGGGCAGATAGCAAAGATGTGCTGACTCCCAATCAATGTGGCCTAGCTAGAACTAAATAGGAAGGAATTATAATTTTATGAGCAGCAGCACAAGCCAGAAGGGCTAAGGGTTTGGAAAGAGAACCATGGGGGGTGTGCTTTAATAATCTGCATATGTGCATACATATGCCCACCCCTCTCCTTCACAATATTCTAACTGCACACATACACCCACCCCTCTCACAATATTCCTCAAATCCATTCAAAGCAGCCACTATGCCTCATTATGTAACCATGTCATGTAATAAGTAACATTTTAGGTTCTTTACAGAAAGTAAGAATTTTATAACAATTTCATGTGGTGACGGTTCACATGCCTGTCTGTAATCCTGGGACTTGGGAGGTGAAAGCAAGATGATCAGGGGTTAAGAGGTCATTGTGGGGTACTGCCAACCTACCCTCCCTACCCCCAAATTTTCATCTGGTTAAGTTCCTCATTTGCTGATTTTCTTAAGGAGTCCTAAGGATCGTTCTTATCTTAAAAAGTAATCAGTAAACATTAAGAAATCAAGGTATGCAAGCTATCAAAGTGAGATTTATAAACATTTATAGGTATTATTCTGTTCTGCCTTCTGGCAAGTATACATACAGGAGTAAAGAAATAAGGCTACTAAAAGTTACATAATTTAAAAATTGAAATTATACTTTAAAGAAAACATGCCAAATCATCTTTTGTTTGTTTTTTGAGGTAGGGTTTCACTCTAGCCCAGGCTGACATGGAATTCATTATGTAGTCTCAGGGTGGCCTCGAATTTATGGTGACCTTCCTCCCTCTGCCTCCCGAGTGCTGAAATTAAAGGCATGCACCTTCACATCTGGCTAAATCATCTTAATCTACTAGGAACTTATAATTTTTCTAAACCTAACACACTTAGTGATTAAGAGATAAAAATTTTAATCTAGTCAGAGTAATTAATAAAATATCTCTGCTTAGAAATTTCACATAATAAATAATTACTATAGTCAGATTATCACATTTAAATCTCAAGTGTTTAAAGATGGGGGGGAAAATAATCAAGCACTGATGAAGGCAAATTTAATGCCTGCCTGGTATACACATGAGGTTCAAGGCAAGCCAGGTCTACATAGGGAGCCCTGTCTCAAATGTTCACACAAATAGAGGAATCAAGTTTGGAAGATGCTTTATGTGTTTTACACACTGCTTACCAGCTTCAGCAGCTGAGACAAGGTATTCTATTGGCTCTAACCGTTCAGCTCTTCCTTCTGTCTTATATGACTTGATGGCATTGTAGCTAAAAAAATTAAACACAAGCAGTTTAATTTGAACAGGTGTCATAAAGCAATAAGGTCTATTTTTAGCACATCTGTAATTCTAGCACTCTAGAGGAGGTGGCAGGAGAATCAGCAGTTCAAGGTTATCGTAGGCTATATAGCAAATTCAAGACTAGACTGAGCTACATGAAAAAAATCTAAACAAAACAAGTCTGTTTAAAAGTATAACTTATTAACACTATTCCAAACGTTTAAGTCAATGCCTAATGAATCATTAAAAAATAACTTCATTTAAGAAAGGATATGCTAGAAATGTTTTGCTTTGTTTTTCAAGTTAGGGTCTCGCTCTAGCCCAGGCTGACCTGGAATTCACTATGTAGTTTCAGGGTGGCCTCGAACTCACGGCAATCCTCCTACCTCTGCCTCCTGAGTGCTGGGATTAAAGGCGTGCAACACCATGCCTGGCTTAGAAATGTTTCAAAGTAAGATTACACCACCTTCCATGAATGAACATGCCTAGTAATATTTAATATTTAAAATTATTTATATTACATTTAAATTATATACTACTTAAAAATATTTTAATCACACACCCAGCTAAATAACAAGAAAACTGAGAGATGTAGAGGATGTGGTGATGTAGACACTGAGAAGAAAAGACAAACACCTAACCATGTTATGTCCACAAATGGCATTTGGCTTCCTGACCATAAAAGATAAAACATGCAGTGGATATTTCTAACAGATTAACAAGGACCATAGTGGCATACTATTAAAGGACGACTTTGAACTTCTGATCTTCCTGCTTCTACCTTCCAAGTACAGCTATATACCACCATGCCCCAACTGCTTTAAAACAAATTTCCACTCTCCCCTTGAAAGAGTTCAGCTGAATAAATCTTTTCAAACTTTACCACTAATATTTTAACATAAAATGCAATGTCCTAATATAAGAAATGCTCATCACATAAATCTTTAATCATATGGCTTATCTTTAGAAACTCACTTGCAGAATCTATGTAACTCAAATTCATAAAGTTGCCCCTCATTTCTCCAACTTCATTATACATCAAATACATTCCCATATGCTATCTTTAGTATTCTGGCTGAGGATTAGTATATAACTATGTCATAATACCTCAATATTTATGAAATTTTCTATTTGGGGAGTATTTTGGAACTAATCTCTTATACATGGAGAAAATAATTTATTTAAATGACCTTCCTTTTTGTTTTCTTGAAACCAAACAGGAATGAAATTTGTGGAATTCATTTAAAAAAAAAAGTTTAAGTTCCTTGTCTCTGTAACACTTTACAAAACTAAGAACAAATTGTCTTGTTCATCTTTTTCTAGTCTATTTTGACTATTAGAAATGCAAAACAGTAGATATGATTAAAACACCTCAAAAATCTTAAGAGATGCCTTACAATTTCATAGTAAATTATGCAGTTAGCTGTTTTTCTTTCCAAAAAAAAAAACCAAGCAGCTCTCTTCTAATCTGTATTCACCTCCCAAAGGTTGAACACTTCCACATTCCTAAATTCACCTCAAAAAGATGGCTTCTGTAAGAGTATTTCTCTGCCTCATCCCTTCACCTTCTTCCAAATACAAATGCTCTTCCAGACTCATCATTCATAACATATGAAAGAGTGATATGTAAAAAAAAATAAAAACAAAATTCCTTTTAATCCTATATAATCTCTCAGATTTACTCACAAGAAAAAGTAGAGTCCCCAGGATAAGCCTGCACCCCACACATTTGGAGTTACTCCTTGATAAAGTCCCCGCAGTCCATCAACTTTCCAAATGGTAGTCAAGCAATGTAAAATTCCTTTATATTTTGGTCTTATTTCCAGTCCATCACTCACTGCATTGAAGATACAGTTAGGTAAGAACAAAGTTCTAGTTCAAAGACACATGTAATCACAGATATGACACACCAGGTCCATCCATCGAGGAAACATATTCAGAAGAAAAATCTTCATAGGTACAGAAAATTATTTTTAGTACAGTCATGAATTTATCATAGTGAGAAGATACCCAAAACTCAGTATTTTAAGATGCACTAGATAAGCTCTTTTAAAAAATTTTATTTACGAGAGAGAGAGAGAGAGAGAAAGAGAGAGAGAGAGAGAGAGAGAGAGAGAGAGAGAGAGAGAGAGAGAGAGAGAATGCATGAATAGGTGTGCTAGGGTCTGTTGTCACTGTAAACAAACTCCAAAGGCATGTGCCACTTTGTGTATCTGGCTTTAAAATGGAGATCTGAACCCAGGCCACCAGGCTTTACAAGTGCCTTTAACTGCTGAGCCATCTCTCTAGCCCTAGATTTGCTCTTAAACAGCCCACTTTTAAATTTTTGTTGTAGATATTCAAGAGTTTGGCCCAAAATGTTCAAAAATATTATTCAAATAATAAGCTAGCCAAGTATCTCAAATAATTCAAAGAATGTTAACAAAATATGAGTAGTAACACGAAAGAAATGTTAAGGCCAGGCTAGTCTTTTTCTTTGGAAATTCTTCAACCCTCTTCAGCATCGACACACCCAAATCAGAATATAGAGAAGGAAAATATTTCATTTGGACATATCTAAAACTAAACCAATCTTCCCCATCCTTCCAGAGCTGTTCTTATTCTGCACTTCCATATAGCTCAACAAATGCCCCTATCATCTACATGGGTGCTCATGCCAGATACTTGGAGACCATCCTTGAACCCTCTTCCTTTCCTGTCTTCTCTTATTAATATACAAGTCCTTTTATTCTCTAGCATAAAGCTCTCTTAGACCTACCTACATCTCTCAGTTGACCAACTTTAAGACACTGTTATAGTCAACTTCACATTGCTGGCACAAACAACCTGACCAAAAGCAGCTTATGGAGAAAAGTTGTTTACTTTGGCTTACAGACGACTCGAGGGGAAGCTTCATGACAGTAGGGAAAATGATGGCATGAGCGGAGGCTGGACATCACCTCCTGGCCAACATCAGGACAACAGCAACAGGATAGTATACCAAACACTGACAAGGGGAAGCTGGCTATAACACCCCTAAGCATGCCCCCAATAATACACTGCCTCCAGAAAGCTCCAATTCCCAAATTGCCACATGAGTTTATGGGGAACACCTAATTTAAACCACCACATACACCATAAATTTTCAAGTAGTACTTGATTTTTTTCAAGAGTCTCATTCTCGGCAAGGCTGACCTAGAATGTAGTCCTGAAACGCATGGTGATGATCTTACTTCTGCCTCTTGAGGGTTGGGATTACAGGTGTACGTCCCTATGCCTGGCTAGTAATCTTCTTGCAATTTTGTAAAATAAATTAATAAAGATGATGATGATCATGGTGGTGGTGGTGTGTGTGTATGTACACATAGCAAGGTCTTGCTACATATATAGAAAGTCTGGCTTGGAACTCACAATCCTCCTGCCTCAGCCTCCCCAGTGCTAGGATTATAGGCCTGTGCCACCACACCTGGCTGAATTTGGCAGGTTTTCCATGTCTTTTCAGGAAATGGAAGGTAGTGTTTTGAATAAACAAGGTAATTAAGGGGTATAAGGGATGCTTCCAAGGCCGTGATCAGGTTACAGGAAAACTACAAGGAATAATGTAATAGCAATGAATACTTTATTATTTTGAGAAGTCACTTAATGCTGGAAGTAGAATATTAATTATCTAAAAAGGAGCATTTTATACTATTCTACATTATACCAGAGTACAATACAAAACTGCACTTTTACTGGATATAGTTTTGCTTGCTGCTTTTCTCACAAGAGTTTGCAAAGATTCTTCTCCCTGTGATTAGATCCCATCACATAGACATTCTACCATTTATATAACCATTGTTTTCTCTTTTTTTCCATTGCTCTCTTTGATATGTGAATTATTTCCCATCTTTTGTGTGTGTGTCTGTGTGTGTATGCATGCGCATGAGCACGTGCACCCATGTGTGGACACAAGAGGACATTAGGAGGGATCACTGCTTGGGAGCTACTCACCTTTCTTTGCAAATTTCATTTTTTAAATTTAAATTTATTTATTTATTTATTTACATGTGTATTGTGTGTGGACGTGCCAGGATCTATTGCCGCCTGACCCATGCACTACTTTTTGTGTCTAGCTTAATCTATGTGCTGTGGAACTAAACCGGGGCCAGCAGGCTTTGCAAGCAAGAGCCATTTACCCAGTCATGTTTGCCTTTTTTTTGAGACAAAGTCTCTCATTGGCCTAGAGCTCACCTAGCTGGCTAAAGTGACTGGCCAGCCCCAAGAAGCCAACTGTTTCTGCTTCTCCAATGCTGGAATTACAAGTGTGCATGGCCAGGCCTTTTTTTTTTAATTTTGGGGATCAAATTCAAATTGTCATGCTTACTATCTCTCTATCCTCTCATCTTTGTTTTTATATTAAATAAATGTGTAGTGGTTTGATTCCAGTGTCCCCCATAAACTTATGTGTTCTGAATGCTTGATTCACAGTTAATGGCAATTTTGGAATTGGAACCTTGTTGGAGGGAGTGTTGTTGGGGGCGGGCTTATGGCTCTTACAGCCAATTTCTCCTTGCTAGTGTTTGACACAACTTCCTGTTGCTGTTTGCCACTTGCTGTGGCAAAGGTGAGGTCCAGCCTCTGCTCATGCCATCATTTTCCCTGCCATCATGGAGCTTCCCCTCAAATCTGTAAGCCAAAACAAACCCTTTCCTCCATAAGCTGCTTTAGGTCAGGGTTTTTCTACAAGCAAGAAAGCTGACTACAACAGCACGTGAAGAATGGGTTTCTTATGGCATTTTCATACATGTCATTATATCTTATTAAGTATTAGAAATGGAATTTAATGGATCAAAATTTAGAAATACATAAAGAAATTGCTTTCCAGAAAGTTTACACAAATATAGTCCCCTGGCCACATGTAAGCATGCCAAGTCTACTGTTCCCTTGCTGTTACTGCGTGTAACAGATCCTGTCTGTTTACCACTTGCAGGAAGAGGTGGAAGTCAACTTCTTTCATCATTAACTTGTCAATCAATGTTCCACTCTAAAATGGGATTAAAGTGCACTGGGCTTTGTAAGGTGCCTGGATTGGATATCTAATTTCCTTATTAGTTATATGGTCTTAGCCTCTCTGAGATTCAGCATCTTCCTGTATAAAGTAGAAATAATATCTATTTATCAATTCTGTAAGGTTTATACAAAATATATAGCTTTAGGTAGTATTTTGAGAAAAGCTTTGTAATGTATTTTACGTTCCTGGTGCTTTTTTTTTTTTTATTCTCACACTCTGCCATACATAATCCCTCTTCTATGTATCTTTCCAGTTCTCTCTCAGTAATAAGCTCACAATATAATTTCTCCCTTGAGACAGAAAGCAAAACACCCTTACTTCTCAAAGATAAACTAATGCTTGATGATTCTGAGAAGTTACTTATCCTTAGTGTGACAACTACCTGATTCATAGGTAATATTAAGAGCTTGTCTTCAGGTGAGGGGAGAAGAGTTTATTGCTACTTGGGTTACAGCTGGAGCAAATAAAGGAAAGCATGCTTACACTGGACAATCTGGGGAGGAATATTGGTGATTTGGTATAGCAGAAGTGTTGGGCTGGCAGTGGGAAGTGATGTAAGGAATCAGGTTAGAAAGAAGGGTAGGGGATACCTCTCTACGTGGCTGCATCTGGAGACAGGGCCCTCACAGGTAAGTCATTTGCAAGCCAGGAGGGAGTCCTCATCAGAAGCCAACCCTGCTAGCACTCTGGTCTTGGGACTCCCAGTCCCGGATCAGTGAGACAAAAAATTAAGCCATGCTGCCCTGTGATACTCTGTTATATAGTATGCCTAACTATAAAGGCTCTACACATTTGGCTAGGATATCCAAGCCTCATATTTCTCATATTTGTGTCCAGTTGTGTTTAAAATAATCAAATATATGTTTTAGAGAGGAAATTGTGATGTCCACAGATAAAGTGAATTTGAAGGCTGAAAATCAAGAAGCATAAAAAACCCAGGAGACTACTGAGATAAAGAAGACCCGAATAAGAGTCTTCCTAATGTCAAAGTAAAGTTGCTATAAGGATCAATTTATAGTCTAAATGACCTCAGGATTACTATAACAATGGTCTCACACAGTGATAATACCAGAAGATGCCAAAGGACACAAGCTGAAGATTAAAGTTAGGTGTATGGGTAGGAGTTAAGACAGGGGGCATCATTACTTTCAAATGTGTTCTTGAGAAAAGACAGTAACTTATTTAGGCATTGCCCCTGCAAACAGATGCCAGATGTTAGCACCACTTTTTGTCCAGCTTATATGGGTAGCTTGAGATTTGAACCTGGCCAGCAGGCCTGGCAAGCAAGTGCTTTTAACCACTGAGCCATCTTCCCAACCCTTACTGACTTTTCAAAGCATTTCCTTACAAAGCCCACCAGCTTGGGTTTAATTCCCCAGTACCCATGTAAAGCCAGTTGCACAAAGTGGTATGTGTATCTGGAGTTCATTTGTAGTGGGTAGAGGCTCTGGTGTGCTTATGCTTGCTCTCACCCCCTCTCATGCTCTCTTGCTCATTCTTTGCTTGGAAATAAATTTTTTTAAATTAATAAAACAAATCCCTTCTACATGTGCTCTATGTGTGTGATTTATTTTTATTCTTTGTAGTTCTAGGGATTGAGCCCAGAGGCTCATCATGGGTGCTATGCAAGCTTCCAACCACTGAGATATATAAATAATGGCCCGCATCTTTTTCAAATTTTGAGATTTTGATTGTGTAGTCCTTGAACTCGCCATCCTCCTGCCTCTGCTTCCTCAGTAGTCCCACCATTCCTAGGAATATATTAGGGCTTAGAAATCCCAGATGGGTCATGAAATAAACTGAGCCAAATTATAGAAATGCATCATTTCTCAAAACACAAACACCAAGGTAGAAGGATCCCCGTGAGTTCGAGGCCACCCTGAGACTATAAAGAATTCCAGGTCAGCCTGGGCTAGAGTGAGACCCTACTTTGAAAACAAAACAAAACAAAAAGATGCAGGGGGCTGGAGAGATGACTTAGGGGTTAAGGCACTTGCCTGCAAAGCCTAATGACCTGGGTTCGATTTTCCAGTGCCCACATAAAGCCAGATGCACAAAGTGGTACATGCATCTTGAGTTCATTTACAGTGGCTAGAGGCCTTGGTGTGCCCATACTTTCTGTCTGTATCTCTTTTCACTCTGCTTGAAAACAGATATTTTTTTAAATGCCAAAAAAAAAAAAATCCACCATAGACTGGAATAGAATATTATGGTCAAGTATTGTTTCATGAAGCCTGTGTTTGAGTAATGTGTGGGTATGCAGTGGAAGCAAAGGTAAATTTTGCCCTAGATCCCATTTCCAAGGACCCTGCTTAACGCCTGTAAAGCCAGCACTTGGGAGGCAGATCAGGAGTTTCAGGCCAGCTTCAGCTACATAAAGGAAGCAAGGAAGGGAAGAAGGAGGGGAAAATGTCACCTTGGACCTCCCTACCTCATCTTCAAGCTTTTTCTTGTTTTCAGTTCTTCCCACCAGAATTTAAAGGCTTAAATCACTTAGTATCTCCTATCTAATCCCATCATCTCCCCCGTTGGTTAAGTTTCTGCCAATTAAAAAAAAAAAAAAACCAATTTTCTCACCTCCATTGCACTTTGGTTTGAGTATTATTCATTACTTCCAATGCGCAGGTTGAGGAACTCTAAGTGTACTTTGGGAGTCCTGTCTTCCTTAAGTACCCTAGTGACACTTCCTAAAGCATCTTCTTTTGACTTGCTTTCCCACCATACCCTCATGAATTTTCTCTTTTTTGCCACTTAATATCTCTGGTCTCCTTTTCCTCTGCTCCTCCTTAACTGTTGAATTAAAAAAAAAACTATTTATTTATGAGAGAGACAGAGAGAATGGGCAAGAAGCCAGGGCCTCTTGCCACTTCAAACAAGCTCCAGATTTGTGCGCCACTTTGTGCATCTGGCTTTACGTGGGCACTGGGGAATCAAACCCATGTCAACAGGCTTGGCAAGCAAGTGCACCTCCAGGGCCTCTTGCCCACTGCAAACCAACACCAGACACTTGCACCACTTTGTAGCTTGAGAATTGAACTGGGGACAAGCTTTGCAAGCAAGCACCTATAACCGCTGAGCCACTTTCCTTTTAGACACTTATAACAAACACTAGATTTGTGACTGTCTTTTCCTTCTCTGGACATTGCGACACACTATAAATGCCCCCAACTATAAAGCCCCTCAAGAATATTCTCTCATCACCTACCCCTCCTCATCGGTGAAAGACGGCTCGGCGGCACACGCACGTGGCTGCCCTTAGATTTCCAAGTACCTGCAGGAGTGAAGTCTCTTTCCCGACCTCTCCCCACCCAAGCTTCCCTAGGTCACGGTGCGGGCCGGAGCAGCCAGGCCCACCTACCTGGACCCCTCCCCTAACTCCAGCTGCAGATGCCCAGGGGGCTGGGGAGATGCAGGGGGTCCCGGGACGGGCAGGAGCAGCCAGGCCCGTCTACCTGGACCCCTCCCCTAACTCCAGCTGCAGATGCCGGGGGCTGGGGAGGTGGAGAGGGTCCCGGGACGGGCACCCCCGCGGCTTACCGGCGAAGCGGATCTTCACGAGGTCCAGCGGGTGCAGCGCCAGGTTGGACAAGACGCCGCCGCTCACGCCCGCGACCAGGTTCTCGTAGCGGACGTGGCGGAACACCGACGACGCGGCCGCCGACTGGCCCTGGCCCGTCATGGGCTCCGGGCCCGTGGACACCCCGGGGCGAGATGCGGTGGCCGCCACCGTGGCGACAGCGGCGTCCCGGAGCGCGAGCCCGGAGCCCGAGCGCAGGACGGGCCCGCCCGACTACGGAGCGCCGCGAGGGCCAACCCGCCTCCGCGCCGCGGTCACGTGACAGGGAGAAGGCGGAAGTCGTGCGGACGAGAGCGGAACCGAGCGGGGAAGGCTCGTGGGGTGCTTGGGGGGTAAAGAAAGAATCAGCGCGAAGATGAAGGTGAAAATGCTGAGCCGAAACCCGGACCACTATGTCCGCGAAACCAAGATGGACTTACAGAGAGGTGAGGAGAGCTGGTCCGGGGGAGCTGGGCTGGAAACTGCCGCGGCTTCCGCTTCCCGTCTTCCCAGCGCGGAGTTCGAGCCTCCCACGCGGGTTGAGGATTTAAGACTGTTGTGTTTTTGTTCTGAGGTCGGGTCTCGCTGGAGCCCAGGCTGAGCTGGAACTCACTCTGTGGTCCCAGGCTGGCCTCGAACTCACGGCGATCCTCCCACCTCTGCCTCCCGAGGGCTGGGATGAAAGGCGTGCGCCACCACGCCGGTGTCTAAAGGCTTCTTCGGACTTTCCTGCAGCTCTGCTCACTTCTTGACACTTAACTTTTCTACTTGTGCATCTAGAAAGGAGCAAAGATACAATGTAAGGTGTCGGCTTGCTCCTAACTCTTGGAGAAAGTTAGAAGGGAGAAAGGGTGAAATGTATGAGTTCTCGTCCTGCCTGGTCGGTTCCTCCGCTAGCCTGCCGGTGCTTCAGGAATTATCCTGCACGGTAACTAAAACGACAGGCCGTTCCCAGGGTCGACAAGAACGGCGCCAAGGTCTTAGGGCCAGAATCACGCCAAGCCATAGAGTATGAGTGAGGGCATATGTGTTTCCTGCACCTGCCTCCCCTCCCCCGTCTCAGAACCCCTCTCCTATGCTTCCATTAATTACTTTTAAAGTAATGGGTCCGTGTCTATTACACTATTGTTATTATTTTGGTTAATAGTCTTTTCTCATCAGACTGAGCTTGAAAAGCTGGAATCGTCTGTGTGCTCTGTATGCTGACTACCACAATGACTACCATATATAGCTGCTTTATAAATGAGTGAATCACTGGGTAACGCGCTGATGTAGAATCTCATGTTAAGAGCTAGTCGTTTGATTTGGTTATTCAAGTCTTTATCTACAGTATCCTACTTTCTGATGGCGGTGTTAATGGATAGCAATAGAAAAATTGGACTGTAAAGTATAAAATAAGACATTTATCTTTCTTTTCATCTTATCTCCTTGTAAATGTTATGAAGTATTTAAATACTGTGATATACAGTGCTTGTGTATGTAGGTGCTCCAGTGTTAGTTGAACGCTGATCATGGATCAGATGTATGAAGTTAGAGATGGGTACAATCCTTATGATTTGAAAGACATTATAAAGATCTAAGATGAAGTGAGTATGAATAGGTGCCTGAGGTTGTAGAAGGTTAAGACTGAACTTAATGCAAGCCCTTTGGAAGGGATATCGTGTAGAAGAACTCAGACTGGAAAAGCGCAAGGCAGTGTTAGGTGATAGTGAACTGAACATATTTGACTGGAGTTGAGTTTCAAAAATGTCTTGAAGCCGAAGAGAAAGGTAGGAGCCAAATTGTGGAAGACTAAAAAGGAGTTTGAACTTAATTTCACAAATTTAGGTCTCTAAAAGGTGTGTTTTGGACTACCTGTTGTAGTATGGATAAAATAATTATCTTAAAAAACAACTTATTTTTATTTATGTAATTGACACCTTCATTTCATCAAGAGTAGAGTTGAAAAGAGAGTATTTGCTTCGACCATGAGAATATTAGAGCATTTCATATTGTATTTTTTAACCTGTGAAGGGAAGGACCATAAACATCTTTGTTCATGGGGCTGGAGCAATAGTTGAGTGGTTAAGGCACTTGTCTGAAGAGCCTACCTGGGTTCTATTTCCCTGGACCCACATAAAGCCAAATGCACAAAGTGGCGCTTGGATCTGGAGTATGTTTTCAGCAGCTGAAGGCCCTGGCATACCCATTCTCTCTCTGCTTGCAGATAAAGTGTTTTTTTTTTTAATTTTTTATTTTTTATTGTCCATAATGAGTTGCATTATTCAGTGGGCAAACAATGAGTTGTTATCCCCAATTCCCTAACGGCCCCCTCCCCATCCCCAATCAGCTGGATATTCTCCTCCGTGGGCCATCTGGATCAGTCCCTGTGGCAGGGGACCCTGGATAGTTTAGTACTTAGCCCGGTCCTCATGGCCCAGGTGTGTTGATACTGGAGGGTACCAAGCCTGTGGATAGTCTTCCCCACCACGGCTCTTACAATCTTTCCGCCCCCTCTTCCGCATAGTTCCCTGATTCGTGGTGGACGAGTGTTAAGGCTGGTTTAAGATCGTGATTTTAGGGGGTCGTTGTGTCGAGGATCGTTGGTATCTGTCTCTCTGGCTTATCCAGTGTAGATTGAATGTCTGTGGCTGTGGGTCCCTCGTTCCTCCCGTCCTGCTCTGCGGGATTCCATATGGATCAAAGTGTTTTTTTTTTAAAGGAGAGAACTGGGTAAGCATCACCATTCTCTTACTCTCAAATAGATAAACAGAGTGCTTTTTAAAAAAAAATCTTTTTTCATGCTCCTCGGCACTAACATGGCAAAGTTCTTGAAAAGTGTTGCAACCTAACTATGAATTGAACATTTCTTAAATTTATCAAGCTTTTTTAAATTATGAATATTAACTAAGAAGACTATTTTGAAAATATAGTCTTAGAAATGTTTTCACCATTTAAAGATTTTTGTACTGAAAATGATGCGAGTATTTATAAAGATTCATTTTGCCTACTGGAAAGTTCTTGGAAACTGAATGATCTACTTTCTTTGTTTTTAATGATTCAAATTATTATTAAAATATGAAATTGGTTGTAGGAACAGCTGTTTGATATCAGAGTAAATAGTTAATTTTAAAATGTAATTCAAAAATAGCCTTTGCAAAACTGCAAATGAATATTGCAAACTATAGGCATCTTCCCCTTGGATCTGCTGCTCTTTGTGAAGTACAATCAGTTCTCATTTTGCACAGTAGTACCGTGTTAGCTGAACCAGTCCTGCACTTTGAGAGG
>PVHP010010497.1:0-47479 GCA_004024765.1 Zapus hudsonius
GGCTTGCTAGGCAGGGAAAGTGCCTCAAAACTTCTCAGAAGCCCAGAGAAATTTCTTTGGTGGGTCTTTGGGGTCTGGCTCAAACTGAGGCCAAGCGATGCTCACACGGGGTGCTGCCTGAGAGAAATCCTTCCCCTCCATCCTCAACGCAGGGCCCAGGACCCTATCCGGTGTCTCATGGCCCAGTGAGCGGCTCCTGCCATCCCCGTGCTACGACCCGCTGTGTTCTGGGGGTCTGGCCTCCCCCAGCAGCTCTGAGTCCCATCCTTATGCCAGCCTGGATAGCAGCAGGGAGCCATCTCCGCAGCCTGGCCTCGCGCCCATCCATCCTGACAGTCCCCCAAGCCCAGACCCCGCCCGGCCACCAAGCCGCAGGAAGCTGTTCACCTTCTCCCGCCCCATGCGGAGCCGGGACACAGATCGCTTCCTGGATGTGCTGAGTGAGCAGCTGGGACCCCGGGTCACCATCGTGGATGATTTCTTGACACCGGAGAACGACTATGAGGAGGTGAGCATGCCAGCGGGCGTGGGGAGAGCTGAGGTATGGAGGACCACAATGAGCACAGCATCCTTCCAGCTCCTGCGAGAGGCCCATTGCCCTCTGCATCTCCTCAACCTACCTCTTCCCCTGCCCCAGTGTCACAGTTTGTCTCTAAACTATCCCAACTCTGGCTCCAATCCAACTATTCCCAATTGGAGGCTATGCCACGCCTTGCCTGAGGCTAGCCTGTCTTACCTCATCCCTCACCCCAGGCTACCCCACTCCAGTTTCAACTTAAGCCTTTGGTCTGAGACTCCCCTAGGCACCCTGTCCTAGGTCAGCTCATTCTTTAGCCCAGGCTATCCTCCATCCTTTCTTCCTCTTCCACTCAACCTTTCTTGCCCAGGCTGTCTGTTACCTATCTGTTCACCGGTGCCTCTGGTCCCAGCCTCCCCTTCCACTCACTTGTCCCCTCCCAACACCAGATGAGCTTCCACGATGACCAGGGCAGCTTTGTGACCAACGAGCGGAGCAGTGCTAGCGACTGTATCAGCAGTAGTGAAGAAGGCAGCTCCCTGACCTACTCGTCCATCTCCGACCACATCCCCCCTCCCCCGCTCAGCCCCCCACCACCACCACCCCTGCCTTTCCACGACCCCAAGCCCAGCTCCCGGACCTCTGATGGTCCTCGAGGCCCCCCTCAGACACTAGTGAAACCCCTAACCCAACTCAGCCACCCAGTCCCGCCACCGCCCCCACCACCCCTGCCTCCACCTGTGCCCTGTGCACCCCCCATGCTGTCCCGGGGCCTGGGCCACCGACGCAGTGAAACCAGCCACATGAGTGTCAAGCGCTTGCGGTGGGAGCAGGTGGAGAACTCAGAAGGCACCATCTGGGGTCAGGTAGGTGACCTGGGGCCCAGTGGGGCTCTACACCTGGTGGGTGGTTCATATGGGCAGCAATGTTGAAGACAGGACCCACCTTCCTGGCTTCTTCTACCATCAGCTTGAATACTCCCTGGGCAACCTCACCCAAGAGGAGTAGTGGCCTCCTCACCCCAGGGACAAACCACCCTTGGTAGTCAATTCATAGTGATCAGTGTCCCTAAGTTAAGGCACAATTGGGACATCTACAAATGCCACATCCCCACCCACCTGTGCAATGTGTCACTCTTGAGGACGGACTAGTTCTCTTAGGTTTTTTCTTTTGTTTTTTTTTTTTTGAGGAAAATCTCACTCTATCCCAGGCTGACCTGGAACTCACTCTGTAGTTCCAGGCTGGCCTTGAACTGTGCTGGGACTCTTAAAGGCATGCGCCACCACACAAATTTAGGCATCTTTTTTTTTAAGTGCTATTTGTTTACTAAGAAGAGATGTTTACTTAGATTTAAGTGTTGAGAGTTAACAGAAAGAGAGGCACTTAGGGAGAGTGCACATCTATGAGTAAAGGCGGGAGCTTCCCCAGAGAGAGTCCTCTTGTTTATTATTTACACGCGGGTGGGGGTGTGTGCCAGGGCCTGCAGCCACTGAAAACAATCTCCAGATGCATGTGCCACTTTGTGCATCTGGCTGATGTGGGTACTGGAAAGTTGAACCTGGGCCAGCAGGCTTTGCAATGCCTTTAACCACTGAGTCATATCCCCAGACCTTTTTTTTTTTTTTTTAATTCAGACTTGGAAGAGAAAATGTTTTTAATTGAGAACTTTGTTGTATGAACACATTACCTGTTGGTCACATTTCCATCAAGTTGTACTCTGTTTTTTATTTATTCAATTTCAAGCAGAGAAATACAGAGAGAAAGAGAGAGAGAGAGAGAGAGAGAGAGAGAGAGAGAGAGAGCGCACCAGGGCCACCACCTTGTGGGTCTGGCATATGTGGGTACTGGGGAATTGAACCCGGGGCCTTAGGCACCAGAGGCAAGTGCCTTAACCGCTGAGCCATCTCTCCAGCCCTGTACTCTGTTTTAAACCATTTGTTTATTTATTTATTTTAGAAAGCATGAGTATGGGTGCACCAGGGTCTTCTGCTACTGCAAACAAACTCCAGCAGATGCACCACTTTGCGCATCAGACTTTACATGGCTACTGGGGATGTCAAACCTGGGACATCAGGCTTTCCATGCCTTTAACCTCTGAGCCATGTCTCCAGCCCCCAGTTATACTAAGTTCTCTCTCCCCCAACCCCATTCCACTGGGGGCTCTCCTCAGTGGAGTTGTTGGTATTCATTCTGGGGTCATGAATGCACCAGTTAGTCTCTGTGGTGAGGGGAACAATGCCCCAGAATACACCATCCCACCCTGTGGTTCTTACCTTCTCGTCACCCCATCTTTTGCAATGTTCCCTGAGCCCTGGAGGATGTGTTGTCTCCTTTAGTGTTGAGCTCTCAGCAGCCTCTGGTTTTCTGCTTTGATGAGTTTTGAGTCTCCTCAGCATCTACCACCATCTCCCTGGAGGAGGTTGTCAGGTTAGTAGAGAGAGAGCAGCACTCATGTTTCACCTGCCACTTCCTCTGTAGTGTCTCCTGGGCCCTGAAAGATGTGGTAGAGAAGACTTGCCGTCGGTGGGCAGTTGGTTTTCTTTTGTCCTTCCAGGGAGTCTTCAGTGCCATCCCCATGGCCTGTGCCTCACTATTACACCTATTATTATTATTATTTTGAGACAGGATCTCACTGTGTAGTTCTGGCTGGCCTGAAGCTTGCTATGTAGCTAGCCTAGGCTGGCTTCAAATTCCTGGCAACACTCCTGCCACTAAAGCCTCCTAAAACAAGCATGAGCTACCTCACCCAGCTCAACATACTCCTTAAAGAAGAACCAGGAAGCTAGGATATGCTGGTTCATGTCCATAATCCCAGCAATCAGAAGGCTGAGGCAGAAGGATTGCTGTGAATTTGCATTTACGGCCAGTTTGGGTTACCTAGCAAGCCCTTACCTATACAGAAGGGAGCTAGGAGAGATAGGTAGGTTGGTAAAGTACTGCCAAGAAAGCATGAGGACCTGAGTTCAACCCCCAGAACCTGTGCAAAAAGAAGAAAACAGAAAAGAAAAAGAAATGTAACAAACACCCTAATCCCAGCACTCTGGAGGCAGAGAGGGGAGGATTGCTGTGAATTTGAGGCCAGCCTGAGACTACAGAGTGAGTTCCAGGCCTCCCTAGGCTAGAGTGAGACCCTACCTTGAAAAACAAAACAAAATAATAATAATAATAGTCATGCTGTGATCCCAGTGCTAGGAAGGTGGAGACAGGACTTGGCAGGCATCACACCAATACAAGACCCTGTCTCATAAAAAGGTGGACAGCACTTACACACAGACATGCACATGTACACGATTACATGCATGCATACACACATGCACACACGGACATGCACATATACACACACATATACACACATACACGTATACATGGGCATGCACATATACACACATACATAAAAAGGCTCATGGGGCTAGAGAGATGGCTCAATGGTTAAGGTGCTTGCCTGCAAAGCCTAACGACCTGGGTTCGATTCCCCAGTTCCCATGTAAAGTCAGATGCACAAAGTGATACATACACCTGGAGTTCGTTTGCAGTAGCTGGAGGCCCTGGTGCACCCATTCTCATTCTCTCTCTCTCTCTCTTTCTCTCCTATCTCTTTTTGCTAGCAAATAAATAAAAATATTTTTGCTGGGCACGGTGGTGCATTTTTTTAATCCTAGCACTTGGGAGGCAGAGGTAGAAGGATCACCATGAGACTGAGGCCACCCTGAGACTACATAGTGAATTCCAGGTCAGCCTGGGCTAGAGCAAGACACACACAGATAGAGAGAGAGAGAGAGAGAGAGAGAGAGAGAGAGAGAGAGAGAGAGAGAGAGAGAGAGAGAGACAAAGAGAGACAAAGAGACACAGAGACAGAGAGACAGAGACAGAGAGAGCTCAGGCTGGGGGAGCTGGCTCTGTGGTAAAAGTGCTTGTCATACAAGCATGAACACCTGAGTTCGGGCCCCCAGCACCTATGTAAAATGCTGGGCATGGTGGCACCTGTCTATAGTCCCAGCACTAGGGAGGTGAAAACAGCGGGGATCCCTGGGGCTTCCTGGTGAGCTCTCAGTTCAGCAAGAGACCCTATCTCAAAGAATAAAGAGGCGCATGATGGAGGACGGGCATCACCCTCTAGTCTCTTCACACACACAAACGCATGTTCACCTCCACACAAAGGAAACCTCAAAGCAAGGTAACCCCTTCAGGTACCCTCATTGTCTCCCCAGCGCCAGCCCAGCTTCCGCAGCAATCGAGTTCCCAGAGCAGAACCGGCTGCATTACTGACCAGAAGGGGACTGGCCTCTTCCCTTTGAAGCTGGATCATTTAGCTTCCTCTGCTCTTGGCTTCCTCATGGGCCTGATGCAGGCTCTCGACTGTGGGGTGGGAGGGTCAGGGGAGAGCAATCTAGCCAGCGCCAGCTCCTCCCACCCCAAACTTCTCGCGCTTCCTTGCAGCTGGGGGAGGACTCTGACTATGATAAGCTGAGTGACATGGTGAAATACCTCGACCTGGAGCTCCACTTTGGTACCCAGAAACCTACAAGTGAGTCTACTGATGGCCACACTGTGTGGGCAGCCTGGCCAGTTGCCCTTAGAATCTCCAAGGGCTGTTCACTAAATGTGTCTTCAAACTTTCAAGCCCTGGGTTATTTTTTTACCCTAATATCAATGTGGACACTTCATGAATCCCTTGACAACCTCCGCTTCCTAGTGAGTAAGCCCAGAGAGTCTGAGCAATTTGCTCAGAATAGGGTGAGTGGAAGGCACCCACAAATGTCTCCTCCAGTCTACCTCGACCCTTGAGTCATCTGGGTATCTCTCTGTAGTGATTGGGTGGGACTCCAAGCAGCCAGGGTTATTGTGTGTGGCAGGTGTCACCAGGATAGAGGAGAAATGTTTTGCCTATTCAGAAATCATCTAATAATCCCAGCACTCAGGAAGCAGAAGTAGGAGGATCACTGTGAGTAGGAGGATCACTGTGAGTTTGAGGCCAGCCTGAGACTACATAGGGAACTCCAGGTCAGCCTGGGCTAGAGCGAGACCCTACCTCGAAAAATAAACAAAGACATCTTTCCAAAGGAAAGGCAGGCCAGAAACTGGTCAGGTCAGCCTGACAGACCCAAGGGAGAGAGGGCATTTGAAGAGGTGAGGGACCCATGCCACTCAATCAGTGCGTTGGGCTGGACAGGGGGGGGTTCATGAGTTACAGGAATGAGGGAGTGTGAGTGCCAGCGTTGATCGGTCTAGGTGGTAAGAGGGTCTTAGCCTTTGGCTGTGGCCACACTTCTTCCTTGTCCTGCCACAGTCTACCTTCGTGGGTACACCATTAAACTGTGAGCTTTCCCTTCCAGAGCCCATGCCCGGGCCTGAGCCTTTCAGGAAGAAAGAAGTGGTGGAGATCTTGTCCCACAAGAAAGCCTACAACACCTGTGAGAATCCAGGGACCCCCCCCCAGGGGCTCTAAGGGACTTGGTGGCCCAACCTCTGGGTCACAGAGCCTGGGACTGGCTGCAGGGTGGGGGCTGCAGGTGGGGACGGTGATAGAGTACTAGGGGGGCCCAGACTGGCCCCCAGAACCGTAGGTGGGCGGGCCCTCTGCAATCCTTTCTAGCCCCTCCTCCAACCACATCCTCTACTTGGCCCCCACAGACCCCGCCCTCTGTAGTCCCTGCCACGCCCACAGGCCCCACCCAGCTTCCTGGTTTCTGTCCACCAGGATCTCACCCTTCACCCCCCAATCCGTCTCCTGGATCCCCAGACTCTGGCCACACCCACTCCCCACCCCTTCCCCCGGTTTTCCCAGGCCCCGCCTCCAAGCCGCGCTACCTGAGGTCCCGTCTTAAAAAGTCGGTCCGCCCTGGAGCCACGCCCCTTCTCCGCTCTCCTAGCCCCGCCTCCCCTCTCCCAGGCTCCTCCCGGTAGCCGCGGCCAATCGCCGAGCCCTGCTCTTCCGCGGCCCCGCCCACGCCCCGCCCCTCACTGCCTCTCGCGCCCCGCCCCGCCCCGCCCGCAGCCATCCTGCTGGCGCACCTGAAGCTGACGCCCGGCGAGCTGCGGCAGGTGCTCATGAGCATGGAGCCCCGGCGCCTGGAGCCCGCGCACCTGGCGCAGCTGCTGCTCTTCGCTCCCGACGCCGACGAGGAGCAGCGCTACCAGGCTTTCCGCGAGGCGCCCGGCCGCCTCAGCGAGCCCGACCAGTTCGTCCTGCAGGTGCGCGACCGTGGCGGTGGGGAGGGAGGGGGCTGCCGCTGCCCCGCGCCCCTGGCGCTTGAGTCCTAATTTAACTCGTTCAGAGGCTGAGGTGGGAGGGGGCTGTGAGCTCGAGGTCAGCCGGGGTTAGATTGAGACCCAGTCTCAACCAAAACAAAAATCACCTTTAATGGCCAGTATCCCCCCTCCCCAGGTCTAAGTGCTTGGGGTGAGGGTTCACCCTGGGGGTCGTGCTTACTTTTCCTAAGGGGTCACCAGCCCAGGCTGCAGTGGGGCTGCCAGTCCTGCAGCTGGAGATGGATCTCTCCTGACCCCTGTCTCGGCTACAGATGCTGTCCGTTCCCGAATACAAGACCCGCCTGCGCAGCCTCCACTTCCAGGCCACCCTACAGGAGAAGACCGAGGAGATCCGAGGTAGCCTCGAGTGCCTGCGCCAAGCATCCCTGGAGCTCAAAAACAGCCGGAAACTCGCCAAGATCTTGGAGGTCAGGGTGCTTCTCTTTCCGGGTAGTTTAACTTGCCTCTCTGTCTCCTGGAGTCCACCCCAACACCTGAACGTGGGGGTTGGTAAACATCTGGACACCACCCCCTCCCTCTTTCCTCCCCACAGTTTGTGTTGGCCATGGGCAACTATCTCAACGATGGGCAGCCCAAGACCAACAAGACCACAGGCTTCAAGATCAACTTTCTGACAGAGGTGAGAGCCAGGCAGTAGTAACGCATTTGGAAGTCACACTTACGTTGTCTCTGGGTGTGGTGGCACACACCTGTCATCTGAACATCCAAGAGGTTGAGGCAGAAGAATCAGGAGTTCAAGGCCAGCCTGGGCTCTACAAGACACTCGATCTCATAAAACAGAACAAACAAATTATGGCAGAAGGGAGAAAAGAACAGGGTGACCAAGAAGCCCCTTCACCCTGGGCGGGTGGGAGAGAAGCTGTCTACCCCGGGCTCCAATGTGACATTAGCAAAGGGTGGAGTGGACAAGGGAAGTTGGAAAGACTATCAAAGACTGAGAATGCAGGGGACCCGAAAGCAGCTAGCACAGGCACGGTGGTGCACACCTGTAATCTCGGTACATGAGAGATGGAGACAGTCAGTTTGAGGCCCTGCAACAAACAAAACAAAACAGAAGCAGCTGGGACCATGTGACGAGGAGTCAGGTAGAAGCCTTGAGAGGACATGTGTTGGGCATCCCTTGCAGCTGAACTCCACCAAGACCGTGGATGGGAAGTCCACATTTTTGCACATCCTTGCCAAATCGCTGAGCCAGCACTTCCCAGAGCTCCTAGGCTTTGCTCAGGACCTGCCCACTGTGCCCCTGGCTGCCAAAGGTAAGCTTGGGTGCATGGATGTGGGAGGCAGGTGCATGCTATCCTAGGCTGGGAATAAAACCTCCTGACACTTTCATTCCCCTTCCCTACATGTAGTGAATCAACGAGCCCTGACTGGCGACCTGGCTGACCTCCATGGCACTGTCAGTGAAATCCAGGGGGCCTGCCAGAACATGTCCCCCTCCAGTGAGGACAGGTTTGCTCTCGTCATGGCAGTATCCTCTGAGCAGCCTGTCCCCACATCAGACTGGACCAACCACAGGGAGGCTGGGTAGATCTATGGCTCTAGTGCCCACTGCAGACCTTACTGAGATTTCAAGCACAAGCTGTTGTGTGTCCAGGGATCCTGGAAGAAGTTTCCTCTTAGGGTAGTTAGAATCCAACTGCTTATTTCAAATCTGAAGGAATGAAGCCAGAAGAGGTGATTGTGTGTGATAATAGGGATCATACCCAGAGCCTCACACATACTAAGTGCTGTATCACAAAGCCACACCCCAGAGCCCCTCACTGGGGGATTCTAGGCAGGAACTCTACCACTGAGCCACATCCCAGCCCCTCACTGGGGGATTCTAGGCAGGAGCTCTACCACTGAGCCACATCCCAGCCCCTCACTGGGGGATTCTAGGCAGGAGCTCTACCACTGAGCCACACCCCAGCTCCTCATTGGAGGATTCTAGGCAGGAGCTCTACCACTGATCCCACACCTCAGCCCCTCACTGGGGGATTCTAGGCAGGTGCTCTACCACTGAGCCATGCCCCAGCCCCTCACTGGGGGATTCCAGGCAGGAGCTCTACTACTGAGCCACACCCCAGCCCCTCACTGGGGGATTCTAGGCAGGAGCTCTGGTTCTGAGCTGTATCTCCATTTGACATTAGGCCACACCCTCTTGCAGAGCACCAATAAATCAATGGCTCAAGGTGCTTCTCACCCCATCCTCTTGTGTCTGCGTAATATCAGGTTTTATTTTTGTTTGAGTTACAGACTCACTCTAGCTCAGGCTAATCTGGAATTCGTTCTATATTCATTCCCAGGCTGGCCTTGAACTCACAGCCATCCTCCTATCTCAGCCTACAGAGTGCTGGGATTGAAAATGTGCACCACCACTCCCGACTCAATCCCAGGTTTTTGTACGTGTGGAAATGAAGGCTCTTCAAGTATTATTGGCACTTTGTTCTAGTTTCCCTCTGCCCAGGTGTGCCTACCTACATGCTCCCATAGGTGTAGAGCAAGATGGATGATCCCACTGGCACATCAGATAGGCCCAGGTCCAAATCCTAATACGTCTTACTGACTGTGTGACTCTGGGCAATGCTCATTCTCATTCTCTCTCTCTCTCTCTCTCTCTCTCTCTCTCTCTCTCTCTCTCCCTTTCTCTCTCTCTCTCTGGGTCAACTTTTCTCTTTAGTAAAAGAAGAAATACTAAGAATTCCTAGTCAGGTGTAGTGGTACATACCTGTATTCCCAGCACTCAGAAGGCTGGGACAGGAGGATTACAAATTCAAGTTCAAGACTAGCCTGTGCTAAATAAGTAAGACATTGTGTTTTTTTTAAATTCCCTATACTAGAGGGAACATGTGGTGGAGAAGGCTGTCCACTTTATAACAGACAGGAAGAAGAGAGAGAGGAAGGGCTAGGACCCAGGTATAACTAGCTCCCCCCCCCACCTCCTATGTTTCTAACATTTCCTTAAATAGTGCCAACAGCTGGCAACCTAACACTGGACGCCTGAGCCTATAGGAGGGACAGGGGAGGGGACAATTCATATTCAAACCACAGCAGGGGCCACTGAGGTCATCACCTGGCTCTAATACTGTGCTTTCTTTGTGATCTTGGGCTACCTACGAAAATCCTCTGCTGTTTAGTGTCTTCACATATAAAGCAGGGCTCGCTCATCTCCCTCGCCGATGAGTAAATGAGAATGAATCCAGAGGGCTGGGAGACAGCTCCATCTGCGAAGTGCTAGCCACACATTCATGAGGACCTGAGTTCAATTCCCAGCACCCACGTAAAAAATGTCAGGCATGGTGACAAAACCTTGTTATCCCAGCACTGGGGAGGCAGAGACAGACAGGTTCCTGACACTGGCCAGTCAGCCCACTCGGTGAGCTCCAGGCCAATGAGAGACCCAGTCTTAACAAAAGGTGGACAGCATCCAAACAAGGGCACCTGAGATTGTCCTCTGGCCTCCACGTGCACCTCCCCCCCCCCCCAAGAACGGGAAGAAGGTTTTACTACGAAGCTTGTAAAGCAGTTTAAGTATGGATCAAATGATGGCAATTGGGCCAGTGAAGTTTTCATGTGTATGTGTTTGTGCATGCATATAACCCCAGCATTTGGAAGGTGGAGGCAGGAGAATCGGGAGTTCAAGGTCATGCTAGTAAGTCCCAGGCCAACCCTGTCTCAAACAAACAGAAGAGTTTAAAGCCCAGAGGAGCTGAGGGAACCAGTACAAGTGGGTGTTCTGGAAGATGGGGGAGTTAGCCCAGGCGGGGTAGCTCACACCTGTAATCCCAGCCCTTAGAATGCGGAATCCCAACTCCAAGGCCAGCCTGGGCTACATAGTGAAACTCTGTCTAAAATCAAGGAGCCAGAGGCTGAGCAGAGCTCCCAGGAGGATAGCGCTCTCCTGTGGAGAGAGCTGCAGGTCAATGGTATGAGGCTGCCTGGAATTTAGCAGGTTCTGAACCTCCCCCCCCACCCCCCCCACCCCCGGCAGAGCATCTGTGGTACCTCTAGGGTCAGCAGTCCCAACCCAGCCAAGGAGGGTGGGAGGGCACCTAGTGGTTGGCTGTTTCCTTAACCAAGGCCCCACAGTCCTTTCTGGAGACAGCCCAGCCGGTGCTGCGGGCATTGGATGGGCTGCAGCATGAGGCTATGGAGGAGCTGGGCAAGACTCTGGCCTTCTTTGGAGAGGACTCCAAAGCTACCACGTCGGAGGCTTTCTTTGGTATCTTTGCGGAATTCATAAACAAGTTTGAGGTGAGCCTTGGTGGTGGAGGCTTAAGGAATCCTTGAGGGGAGGTGGAGGTGGAGGGAGAGCAGTCTCTGGAAGCCCCCCTGGGAGAGGGTCCCCCATGGGGTGGGGCCACAGCCTCAGCATGGGTGGTCTGGGTGCAGGAGGGGATCACTGACCCTTCCTCCCCTTGTGATCTGGCCTCAGAGAGCGCTCAGTGACCTGCAGACCGGGGAGGGCCCACGCAGCTCCGGGATGGTTTCCCCTCTGGCTTGGTGACAGTGGCCACGATGCGTTCTTGCAGTCTGAGCATGGTGACTGATGCTGGAGGTGGCAGGCATGGACCACGCCGCCTGGCTGCAGGAAGGAAAGGCCTGGGTGCGGCCCAAGCTGCAGCCCGCATCTCCAGCTACCTCAGTGGCCCTCCTCCCTCGCTGGTCCCCTGGAGCCTTGGTGGGCAAGCCCTGTCTAGCTCACCCCATGCTTCCTGCCAGGCCTGGTGAATAAAGTACTGCCGTGTCCAGGGGATGTCACACCTGAGGGTGGATTGTGAAGGGGCCACTGCCCTAGGGCAGTGTCTGTGGGTTGGCAAGAGCACACTGCCAAGGATGAGCAAACCTTTCTGAGACGGTGGGTGTGTACTCCACAGATGCCCTGGGGTCCACCCATTAACCCAGCATCAGAAGCCTGGGGATCCTGGCCTGGGCTTGGAGCTGGATGGAGAGATGAGGGTCTTAGAAGCTGCAGTCTGTGTGTGAGGATGGAGGCAGGAGAGAGGGTTGTGATACAGAAAAGGACTGGGGGCTGGAAGAGCCTCTATTATACTGCAGAACTGATGTTTGTGTTCTTTTCATATTTATTTATTTGAGACGGGCAGAATGGGTGCACTAGGGCCTTCTCCTCCCACTGCAAACAAACTCCAGATGCATACACCACTTCTGTGGCTTTCCTAGGTACTGGGGAATTGAACTCAGGCCATTCATTAAGGCTTTGCAAGCAAGCACCTTTAACCACTGAATCATCTCTAGCCTGAAACGGATTTATTATTTATTTAATTGATTTTGAGAGATAGTCTCATGAAGTCCACACTGGCCTTGAACTCCATTTGTATCTAAGAATGACCTTGAATTTGATCCTCCTATCTCTACCTCTTGAGTGCTGGGATTACAGATGAGGGTCAATATAGCTGGGGTTCTCTCTCTCTCTCTCTCTCTCTCTCTCTCTCTCTCTCTCTCTCTCTCTCTCTCTCTCTCTCTCCATCTTCCCTCTTTTTTTGCGGGGGCCGGATTTCACTATGTTTAGTAACTAGCCTCCAAGTCACTATGTAGCCCAAGCTAGCTTCAGGAATTCAGTGCCACCCTCTTTGCAGTCCTACTGCCTCAGCCTTCCTAGTGCTGGCTTCATAGGCATGTCCAACATGAATTGAGGTTTTATTTCTGGAGGTATGGGGGGGATTGAACCCAGGGCCTCCTACAAACTAGACAAGCATTCATTCACTGAACTACATCCACAGCCCTTTTTACTAATTTATTTGGAGACGGAATCTCGCTAAGTTGCCCTGTCTGGCCTTAAATTGTCAAACCTGCAAAATAGCTCTCTGGATGACGGGCCTTCTCCACCGTGCCTGGCCAGAATTGAGGCTTTAATCCAACCCACACACAAACTAGGATCCTGTTTAGAGGTGGTCCCAATCACATGGGGCCGAGAAGACAAGGAGACGTTGTAGACAGGATCACTTGCTGACCTATAACTATGCTTCTCAACATCATGATGAGGGTGTTGTGAGCAGAGCAGGTTTGGAGGGCAGATGGCACAGCCTGAGACGTGTGGGATCCTCAAGGCGAGTTTATGTATTCGTTTTTGAATATAGGGTCTCATGTAGACCAGATTGGCCTCCATCTTGCTAGGTAGCTGAGGATGGATGAATTTCTTGAATTTCTGATCCTCCTGCCTCTGCCTCCCAAGTGCTGGGATCAGAGGTGTGCACCACCATACCCAGTTTGTGTGGTGCCGGAGACTGAACCCAGGCAAGCATGGTACTGAACTCCATTCCCAGCCCTCCCTCTGCCCCCCAGAGTACTTTCAAGAAGTCTCAGATGGCTCAGAGGTTGTGCACTTCCTGCCCAAGCACGAGGGTCTGAGACAACCTGACTGAATCTCCAGCCCCCACATGAACAGCTGAACATGGCCATGCACATCTGTATCCCTCCTTTGCAAGGAAGCACAGGCGAGTGAGTGGTGGAGAAGGACATCCATTGTTCTCTTCCTGCTGTCAGACAGACTCATGGACATCATGGGCAAGCGCACAGGAGCCCTGTCAGCACACACACACACACACACACACACACACACACACACACACACACAGAGAGAGAGAGAGAGAGAGAGAGAGAGAGAGAGAGAGAGAGAGAGAGAGAGAGAGAGAGAGGAGTTGCCTGGATGTGCATAGTGGGTGGAGCAGTGGACAGAGGATTTCTGAAATTGTTTTTCATGCCAAGTCCCCATCCCAGCAACAGGCAGCTTCCCCTATTATTCCTTCCCTTCTTTTATTTAATATATTTTTGGTAATTTAAAAACTATACATATATGTTGAACCTAAGGGCTTTTTTTTTGAGAAAGGATCTTATGTGGCCAAGGATAACTTTGAAACTCCTGATCCTCTTGCCTCGACCTCCCCAGTGCTGGGGTTGCTCACTTGCACCACCACAGTCAGCTCTTGTCATTGTTACTGTTTTATTGGGACAGGATCTCGCTCTGTAGCCCAGGCTGTCCTGTTCTATTACATCCATGAAATGCCGTGGACTGTGTAACCGATTTTTTTTTTGCAGTACCTGAACCCAGGACATTGCACATGTGATACAAACACTCTACCACTGAGCCCTTCACTGGAAGATTTTAGGCAATTACTCTACCACTGAACTATACACCCAGCCCTTAAATAAATTTTTTAAAGGTAGAGCCTTGCAAAGCTACCCAGGCTAACCTTTCTTGAGCTCACTCATTCTATAGCCCAAGCAGGCCTTGAACTTGTGGTTTTCCTGCCTCAGCCTGAAAATCACAACTACTTAGTGCACACAGCATACGGGTGGCCTGGGCTGTGACGATCTGAGCTGAAGACAGTGGACACACACATCTAGTTGGTAGCTAAGCGACTCTGCTACTCATGCAGGGTTCTCTCCCACATCTGGAGCTCGGCCCAAAGCTCACCGATTCAGCTAGGTTTTTACTGCCAAAACCACATGGTGCGGAGTGTGAGTTCAGAGGTAGGTCTAGCTAGCTAGCTAGCTTGCCCCAGGGATTCCCTGCCTCTGCCTGCCCAGTGCTGGTATTACAGATGTGCACCTCCATGCCCTGCATTTGACATGGACACAAGGAATTTGAACTCAGGTCCTCAGGCTTGCATGGCAAGCACCTTACCCACTGAGCCATCTCCATGGGCCCTGTATTTGTTGTTTTCTTTTTAAACATTTTATTCCCTTTTGTAGGCATATTATGGTTCTTATTGGATTTTCAAGAGGCTTCATTATGAGGTTTTTAAAAAATATTTATTGAATTTGAGAGTATGTGAGAGAGAGAAAGAGGCAGACATACAGAGAGAGAATGGGTGCACCAGGGCCTCCAGCCACTGCAAATGAACTCCAGACACATGCGCCACCTTGTGTATCTGGCTTTACTTGGGTGCTGGGGAATCAAACTTGGGTCCTTCTGCTTTGCAGGCAAATGCCTTAACCACTAACCCATCTCTCCAGACCTTTGTTGTTTTCTTGATTGAGAGGGTAACCCAGTCTAGCCTTGAATTTGAGATCCTCTTGCCTCCTTCACCTCCTTCCAAGTGCTAGAATCATGTGTGTGCACCAGCATGCCAGGTTACAAGCTCTACCCTTGATGGGGTTGGGGAAAGGCGGGCAGGCAAATACTGCCAAAACCACATGGTGCAGAGTGTGAATTCAGAGGTAGGTGGAGAATCGGGCATTTTTGCAACCTGCTACATGGCCTCTTGCCCAAAAGCTCTAATGCAGATTCTGGCCTTTTGGGGGTGCCATGTAGTAGCCAGGGGCATGTTGGAACATGCCTGTAATCCTAGCACTTGGAGATGGAGGCAGGAGGGTCAGGAGGCCATGGTCAGCCTCATCTGCAGATCGAGTTTGAGGACAGCCTGGGCTACAAGAGCTCAGTGTCAACAACAAAACATAAATCTCAGGTGATCCTAATCCTGCCTGGGACCCAACGCTGCTCTTGGTCCAGGGTGTCTCCAGGCGGCATGGTTCTCTCATCTGGTCACATTTTTTTATTTTTTATTTTTTTTTAGTGTGTGTGTATGCATGTGATTCATGTGTACGTGTTCAGGTGTGTGAGTGTGGGTACACAGGTACCACGTAGTGCATGTGGAGGTCACAGGATGGCTTTCGGGTGATGGTTCTCATCTCCACCTTGTTTAATGGAGGGTTTCTTGTTGTTGACCGCTGCGTTTGTTAGGTTATCTGGTCACCTTTGAGTTACGTGACTATGCAAACAGTCCAGTGATCAGCGGTGGTCTGTGCCTGTCTGGCAACCACTCACCCTTCTGTTAGAAAAAGTTCCCTGGTTTTCCTTTGGAACATTATCCCTCCATTACTCCTGTGCTAGTTGAATACAGAAGGTCTCACATCTGACTGGATGGCTAAGAGTCAAGTCAAACCTTGACTTGGATTGTTAAAAAAAAAAAAAAGAAAAAAAAGGCTTCCTTGCTCTGGAACATGGGTGTGTGGAAGGAGGGAATGTGGGGGGAGCTGTCTGGACTTTAAGCCCAACGAGGGAAGATTATCATCTACATCTCTATTCCTGGGTCCAATGATTCCAGAAATACACACCTGAACTCAGCACATTCAAAGCTGCCATATACCATCCTCCCTTTTTAAAATATTTTTTTGGTTTTTCGAGGTAGGGTCTCGCTCTGCCTCCAGAGTGCTGGGATTAAAGGCATGCGCCACCATGCCCGGCTTACCCTCCATTTTTTAATTTCATTTTAATTGTTTGACTTAGGGTGGTTTGAATGGGTTTTTATCACTTGCAACCCTAAGAGAGATACTTATAGGGCTGGAGAGATGGCTCAGCGGTTAAGGCACTTGCCTCCAGTGCCTAAGGCCCCGGGTTCAATTCCCCAGGACCCACATAAGCCAGACCCACAAGGTGGTGGCCCTGGTGTACTCTCTCTCTCTCTCTCTCTCTCTCTCTCTCTCTCTCTCTCTCTCTCTCTCTCTCTGTATCTCTCTGCTTAACAATGAATAAGTAAAAATATTTAAAAATTAATTTTAAAAAAGATACTTATGGGGGGGTTCTGGGGAGGTGGCACTTGTTTTCAATCTGCTGGCTGCTGTTAAATTCCCCGGTACCCACACAGGGCCAGACTCACTGGCAATGGAAGAGAAGAAGGTATAGCACAGACATCTCCTCTCACCTCCATGTGCGTGCCTCCCCCCCCCCACAAAAAATAAAAGAAAAATTTTTGTACAAAGATGCTTATAGAAGTTCAGCCTTTTTAGCATGCATTTCCTGGGCTGGGGGAGTTGGCTCAGTTGATAAAGCACTTGCTATACAGGCCTGAGGATCAGACTTGGAGCAGCAGCACCCACAGGAAGATGGATGCAGTAATGCATGACTCGACTCCAGTAGAGGCGGAGACAAGAGAATCCCCAGAAGTTTTCTGACCAGTTAGCCAGGTGTTCCCAACAACTGTCAACAAGGTACCTTGCCTCAAATAAGCTATCAGTCAGTGAGGACTGACACTCAAGGTTGTCCTCTGAGCTCCACACTCATACACACACCACACACATCCTACATACATGCATACATACACACATCATACATACATACATACATACATAAATTTATTTGCCGATACCTTTCAACATGTGCCAGGCACAATGCTGGATGCACATATCACATAGGTCAGACTATTTTATTTTTTATTTTTTATTTTTGTAACTTATTTAAAAGATTGATTATGGATGCACTAGGACCTCTTGCCTCTCCAAACAAACTCCAGATGCAGGTGCCAATTTGTGTTGTCTGCTCTCCTCTCTTCCCCTCCCCTTTCCCGTGCTTCTCTCCTTTCTTCTCCTCTCGCCCCCAGGCTTTGCAAGCAGGCGCCTTTAACCTCTGAGCCATCTCCCCAGCCCTGACTTTAGTTCACTCTTTCTTACAGTGCCCAGTCCTAAATGTGAGGCAGTATGTGTCTCTGCCCCCGTCTGTCTAAAAACAAGGTGTAGGTGCTACAGAATTTATTTATCTCTCGATAATACTAACAAATAACAAAATAACACAGCGAATCCTGTACCGCTTTTCCAAACGGCAGCATCAGCTGATGTTTTCATGTCAGTTTCTTTTCCCCACCTTCCAAGGTGGGTTGTGTTTTCCTCTTTTCACAAATAAACCCCAGGAAGGTTATGGGACTTGCTGGATCTGAAACGAGTCTGTAAATCCAAAGCCCCTCCTCTGGAAATGTCTTTGTCCCGTAATACAACTATTTCACATATGTTTGGGAGGCTAGAGGCCAAGGTTAAGGTGCAGGCAGGCCTGGCTGGTCAAGTGGCTATTTTCGCCCCATCGGTTTCTCTTGGCTCATGCCTATCCCTATACCGGGAACCTCTTTGGGGTTTTGTTTTTGTTTCTACATTCTGGGGCTTATGCATGCCAGGCAAGTGCTTTCTTTTTTTTTAATATTTTATTTATTCATTTTTAAGCAGAGAGAGAGTTGTTTGCACTAGGGCCACCACCTTGTGGTTCTGGTTTATGTGGGTCCTGGGGAATTGAACCCAGGGCCTTAGGCACTGGAGGCAGGTGCCTTAACCGTTGAGCAATCTCTCCAGCCCAGGCAAGTGCTCTTAACACTGATAATGCCCCAGCCCCTCACTGGGGATTCCAGGCAGGAGCTCTACCAGGGAGTGAGCTACAACAATCCTTTTTTTTTTTTGAGACAAAGTCTTGCTATGTAGTCCAGGCTGGCCTCAAACTTGCAATCTTCCTGCCACCACCTCTAAGTACTGGAGTTACAGGCATGTGAGACACTGATCCTATTGGATTGGGTCCCACCTATATAATTCCATTTAATCTTAATAACCTTTTCTTGAGACAGGGTCTTGCTATGCAGCCTAGGCTGTCCTTGAACTCGAAATCCTCCTGTATCTTTAATGACCTTGTTTTTTTTAAAATATTTTATTCATTTTCAAGCAGAGAGATAGATAGAGAGAGAGAGAGAGAGAGAGAGAGAGAGAGAGAGAGAGAGAGAGAGAGACTGAGAATGCGCCAGGGCCACCACCTTGTGGGTCTGGCTTATGTGGGTCCTGGGGAATTGAACCAGGGTCCTTAGGCACTGGAGACAAGTGCCTTAACCGCTGAGCCATCTCTCCAGCCCAATGACCTTGTTTTTAAAAAAATATTTTATTTTTATTTATTTGAGAGAGACTTAAAGAGAGAAAGAGGCAGACAGAGAGATTGAATGGGTCCACCAGGGTCTCCAGCCACTGCAAATGAACTCCAGACACATGCGCCACCTTGTGCACATGGCTTTTTGTGGGTACTGGGGAATCTGAACAGGACTCCTTAAGCTTTGCAAGCAAGTGCCTTAACCACTGACCCGTCTCTCCAGCCCCCTAATGACCTATTTAAAAAATTTTTTTTGGGAGGAGGGGGTTGAGGTAGCCCAGACTGACCTGGAATTCACTATGTAGTCTCAGGCTGGTCTCAAACTCACAGTGATCCTCCTACATTTGTCTCCTGGGTGCTGGGATTAAAGGCATGCACCACCACACACAGCTTTAATAACCGCTTTAAAGGCCTTGTCTCCAAACACACTTACAACCTCAAGGAAGCAGAGGTTAGGGCTTCGGCATCTGAACTTGAGGGGTACACAATTGAGTACCTCACAGTCCCTCATTAAATGCCAAGGAGATAACTGTTCATTCATGAGAGCCTCAGCCTCAGATGAGATATGCTTTACAAAGAAAGGACTCTACCAGACAGGACCCTCCCCCAACACACACACACACACACACACTCTCTCTCTCTCTCTCTCTCTCTCTCTCTCTCTCTACAGCTACTCTGCATCTACCCATCCCCATCCTATGGCATTGGGCCTTGCCTTCCCCTCCTCTCCCTCAGGGTTAGTTCTCCACCCATGCCACGTACCTGCCTCCCCAGGCTCCCAGGGCTCAGTTCATTGGTGACCACAGACCACTGCCCATCAGCTCTCCCTAAGAACAGTTCTGGACCCCAGTACCTATTGCCTTCTCCTACCTGCTCAGAGCCAAAGCTTTCAGAGCCATTGTTCCACCTGCTACCTCAGTACCCTCCCGTCACCCTGAAGGTCCAATGCAGGCTGCGTCCCCTCGTGTCCTTCCCTGCGCCTGCTACCTGGCCTCTCACAGGGAGCCACAAGAACTTGCTCTCCTTATCTTCCCTGACCTTTAAGCTAGGGTACTGTTTACCCTCCCTTGGCAAATTCGCACACACCCAGGGTTCAGCCACCAGGTGTCTACCTGCTGATAATCCTGTCATCAGCCTTATTCCCATTGCATGCAGCTGCTTCTGGCTGGCCTCTGCACACAGCAGATGCTCAATAATTGCTTACTAAATCAAACCAAAATAGCATCGAAGTAGGGAGCTACCAAGTTGTTCTAGAAAAAAAACTGGAGTCAGGGGATGTGTTTCAGTTGGTAGAATGCTTGTATAGCATGCACAGGCCCTGGTTTGATCCTGAGCGTCACATAAACCACATGTGACGGTGTCTATAATCCTGGCACTTGGGAGGTAGGAGGGCAGAAGGTCAAGGTTATTCTCAGTTCCATAGTGACTTTGTGTTAGCCTGGACTACATAAGACCCTGTTTCAATGACAATTTTTTTAATTAAAAAAGAAAATGACTGACACCTTTTTATATATCAGTTTGGCACTGTGTGCCCAAAATTCTAAAATCAAGCTTGCAAGCTGAATGCCCACAGAGGAGGGCACACAAACAGTGCAAACATTCCAATGGGTCCAGGGGAAGAGAGCGACTGCACACAGCCAGGGATGGAGAGAGGCTGACCTGAAGGGTTGGGGAGAGATGGCAGGGAGGGCTTTGGACTAGGGAGGAGGGAGATGGATGCCCTCCTTCCACGTGGCAAGGAAAGCCTTCTCTTGTCCAGTTTTCTGGCTTTCTCAAATGAACCCCAGCTCAGCAGGTTTTGCAAGCAAGCATCTTTAACTGTTTTTTTATTTTTTAAATATTTTATTTATTCATTTTCAATCAGAGCAATACAGAGAGAGAAAGAGAGGAAGAGAGAGAGCACCAGGGCCACACCTTGTGGGTCTGGCTTATGTGGGTCCTGGGGAATTAAACCCGGGGCCTTAGGCACTGGAGGCAAGTGCCTTACCCGCTGAGCCATCTCTCCAGCCCAAGCATCTTTAACTGTTGAGCCATCTCCCCAGTCCCAGAATTTTTTGAGACAGGGTCTTGCTCTGGGACTAACTTGGCTGGTTTGGAACTCAAGATCCTATTGCCTCTACCTTCTCGGTGCTAGGATTCGAGACAAGGATGGCTTGTCCTGAAGTTTTCTGGCTCCGCCTCCTGAATGCTGGGAGTACAGGTATTTGCCACCACGCCCACTTATAGTACAACCCAGAGCTCCATGCATTCTAGGCAGGTGCTCTACCATTAAGCCACACTCCCAACCCACATTCTCTTTCAAGACAGTCCACAGAATGGCAAAATCTTTGGAGACCTATATAAGCTACATCCTTCACGATACAGTATGTATTTTTTTTTTGAGGTAGGGTCTCACTCTAATCCACGCTGACCTGGAATTCACTATTCACTGGGCTGGCTTCGAACTCACAGTAATCCTCCTACCTAAGCCTCTCAATTGCTGCCAATATATATATATATATATATATATATATATATATATATATATATATATATATATATAATATGTAATATAATCACTGATTAATTTCCTCATACTTTAAATTTTTATGTCTTCTTTATTTTCAAGGAGAGGGGAAGAGAGAAGAGAGAATATGGACATGCAGGGTCTTTTGCCATTGCAAACAAACTCCAAATGTGTGTACCACTTTGTGCATCTAGCTTTACGTGGGTACTTCGGAATTGAACTGTGGTCATCAGGCTTTGCAAGCAAGCGCCTTTAACGGTTGAGCTGTCTCCTCAGCCCTCTTATACTTTTTTTAAATATTTTATTTATTCATTTTCAAGCAGAGAGCTACAGAGAAAGAGAGAGAGAGAGAGAGAGAGAGAGAGAGAGAGAGAGAGAGAGAGAGAGAGAATGAACCAGGGCCGCTACCTGTGGGTCTGGCTCATATGGGTACTGGGGAATTGAACCCAGGGCCTTAGGCACTGGAGGCAAGTGCCTTAACCACTGAGCCATCTCTCCAGCCCCCTCTTATATTTTTAAATGCAATAAGAGTGTAGAGTTCTCTATAGCCAATGGTCATGTTGCCAAGAAGCTGGCCGAGGTCCTGTTGGCTGTACTTGAATAGGAATCTTAGTAGGCAAGTAGAGGTTTAGTGTTGGTCTTGGACAGCTTTTGTATCCCTCTGTGGCAATAGGCAGGTGACAGCAAGTGGCTCGCATACTGGCTTTGTGTGGCAGGACCCTAAACTGCAAATATGACAGCTCTTGTGCGGGCCTAAGTCAGGGTTCCTTAGCCCTTGCCAGCAGCCAGTGTTACTTCCCACGCCTGAGGTGTCTCCTCCCGAGGCAGGAGTACTGTACTTCTAAAAGCAGGCAAGAAAAAGAACTCAGGCTACTTCCAGACCACCCACAGACCCTAACAACTTCTCCTCTCGTCAGAGGGGTGTTTGCACCAATCACAGCACACCTGGCACGAAATGAGGGCTTGGTTGGAAACAATTACAGAATTGTCTCTTTTATAATATATATGTGGGAGCAGAGGGGGGGGGGAGAAAGGGCTCAAGCTAGAGTTAAGAATGTGAGCTGGGCGTGGTGGCGCACAGTTCATCCCTGCTTACGGGAGGTCGAGGAAGCATGATCGCTGTGAGTTCGAGGCCAGCCTGAGACTACAGAGTGAATTCCACTTCAGCCTGGCCTAGAGTGAGACCCTACGTCAAAACAAACAAAAAAGAATATGTGCGCACCAATGCTTCTTGCCACTATAAATGAACCCCAAACGCATGCACCACTTTGTGCATCTTGAACCTGGGTGGGGCAGGCTTTGCAAGTAAACACCTTTAAACATGGAGCCATCTCCCTGGCAGACCTTCTCATATGTCTCAGGGTCAGCTAACTAGTTCACTGAGGTTAACGTGTGACAGCAAGAGGACCAGCCAAAACTGTTTGAAGCAATTCTGGCTGAGGCTGCACCACCTGGAGTCTGTGCGATCAACAGCTGTCCTGGTGTAGCTTTCTCAAGGTGTGTCTGTCCACTGAGGGTGCACTTCTGGCTGATTGACACCTTTTGCTCAAGACAGCCAGGCCTGCATGGTGGCCCAACAGCTCTAAAATTGCTCCAACGCCCAAAGCCCGGTTTTGCTTATTTGGAGGAAAACCAAGGTCAGAAGGAGTGCTGAAAATAAAAACTTAAAAGAAAATTATTAAGCAGGGTGTGGTGGTGCAAGCCTTTACTCTCAGCACTTGGGAGGCAGAGGTAGGAGAATCTCCGTGAGATCAAGGTTAGCCTGGGACTACTTAGTAAATTCCAGGTCAGCTTGGGCTAGGAGACCCTACCTCGAAAAACACAAAACAAATCCCCTCATTATTAACATTAATAAGGATTTTAACATATTTTAACAGTGCTTAAAACTTGCATAGTGGCCCCAGGAGAGATGGGGACTCCCCTGATCTCAGTAAAGGGAGGAAACCATTCTCACAAGGGAGTGTCGTTTGAAAACTTAAAGGAAATCGTTGGCACTGGGGCGGAAATCGGGGAGAGGGAGTAGACGAGGACTCCGGGCGGGCTGCAGGACAGGGCCGTGCTGGGCGCGTCCCCTTTAAGGGGCGTGGCCTGAGGGGGCGTGGCCGGACCGCAGCCCGCTTTCCCAGGCTGCCCCGCGCGCGTCGGCAGTTCAGCCACGTCCGCGGCCACGTCGCGCCCGCTCTCGCCATCTTCGCCGCTTCGTGTGTGGGGCCGCCGCCACCTCCTGCGCCTCCGAGCCCCGGGGCCACCGCCGCCGCCGCCATGAACATCTTCCGGTTGACCGGGGACTTGTCCCACCTGGCGGCCATCGTCATCCTGCTACTGAAGATCTGGAAGACGCGCTCGTGTGCGGGTGAGCCGGGTCCGGGCAGGGTGCGGGGCCCGGTGTCCCCGGAGGACCCCGTGGACCTCGGTCACCCCGGAGCTCGTCTCGCGGGGCCCGGGAGGAACGTTTCCTCCGTCCCTGGGGACGGTACCGGGTCGGACCGGGGTGTCGGCGGCGCCGTCCGCGCACTCCAGCCTCGGGGGCGCGGGGCTGGACCGCACGCGCACGCGCACGCGAACGCGCGCGGCTCCCGGGCTGGAAAGTTTGGGGTGGGGGTCGGGGTCCGGTGGGCGCGTCCCCGTCCGGGTCCCTCGGCTGGGGCTGGGCCGGGGGTCCCAGGGCCCCGGCTCCCGGGAGGGGGTCTGGGTACCGCCGGGGCTCCACGTCACCGGGGAGCTGGCCCGGCCCCTCCCCGCGCGGTTCACGCCGGGCCAGCGGTGAAATGATGACCCTCATTTCCTAAAATGCAAAAGCTCCTCGAAACTTTCGGTGCTGTCAGTCGTCCCCCCCAGGGACGTAACTTTGGATGAACTCGAGAATTTAATCTCAGAGGCAGATGATGAGTGTCTTAAAGGACCCGCGTGACAGAGTCCACATATGGGGTTTATTAATAATAATATTAATAATAATAAAAACTGCGCATCTAAAGCATCGCCTCGTCTTTGACGGCCCTCTGCAGCCTCGCCTGCCGCCCCGGAGCATAGCTGAGGTCCGGCAAACAAGCAAAACCAAAGAGGACCTTTGAGCAGTAAGAATGGATTAGTTACAAAGTCCACGCACTGAATGAAGCCGGGTGTCTGAGTTGGAGGTGATCACCGGCCCGGCTGCGTGGCTTCAAGTGACATCACATTAATTGCGGCAATTGTGATTAATCAAAGTTTCAACACTTGCCGTGCATTCAAGGGCTTTCTGTGGCTTCTCCCAGCCAGTCCTTGGTAACCACGGGGCCTCCGGAAAGGAGGGTTCAGTGAGCAGTTACAATAACCAGAAATTCACAATGAAAGATTCAGAGCCACTTTTGTCTGCTTTGGCAGAGCTGTCTTTTAGTCTGTCCATCTGATGCCAGTGGTTTAGGTAAAGATTTTTTGTTGTCTGGTTAGTGTTACTTTCAATTTTTAGCTTTATTTCTAAATCCTTGTGAATCTGTTTATTATTGCTTGTATTTCTCAGAATTCCTTCTGCCAAGTAGTTAAGTGTGTCAGTGTGTTCTCTCCAAAATAAGATGTTTGGGAGAATTCAGTGCTACTCTTCTAGAAAGAGAATTTTTAAAGCTGGGTGTGGTGGCCCATACCTTTAGTTTAAGCACTTGGGAGGCTGAGAGAGGATTGCCATGAGTTCAAGGCCAGCCTGGGGTTACAGAATGAGTTTCAGTCAGCCTGGGATAGAGTGAACCTTAGCCATTAGGCTTTGCAGGCAAGCACCTTAACCGCTGAACCATGTCTCCAGCTCTTTTTTTTTTTTTTTAAATATTTATTTGCAAACAGAGAGAGACAGAAAATGGGCACACCAGGGCCTCTAGCCACTGCAAATGAACTCCAGATGCATGTGCCACTTGGTACATCTGGCTTTCCATGGGTACTGGGGAATCGAACTCAGGTCATTAGGTTTTGCAGGCGAGCACCTTAACTGCTGAGCCATCTCTCCAGCCCCCTGTTTCCCCCCCTCCATTTTGTTTTTAATAGTCACTATTTTTATTTGGAAGATTTAGATTTTATTAGGAAAATTCAAAGTAGTTCAATTAAGTTGCCAAGAAAGGAAAATAGATGGATGAGTTAAATTAGTATGTGGAGCTGGGCGTGGTGATGCGCACATCTGTAAGTCCCAGCCCTTGAGAGGTGGAGGCAGGAGGATCAAGAAGGAGTTCAAAGTTATCCTTGACACATAGCATATTCCAGGCCAGCCTGGGCTACATGAGGCCTTGCTTCAGAGCAAGAAGTTTGTATTTAAGCTGTTTATTAAGCTGTTCTCCTTCTCAGGCTCAGGATGATTTTCACGCTAGTATGTTAGTTTTCCTGGCCTTTTCAAAATCAAAGGCATCAAGATCAGTTATCCAGAATTAAATAGTAAATTTGAGTAGCTGCTTTGTTTTTCCATACTGAATTATAAAGTTGCTTATACACTTGAAAGAGTGTGAACTTGATAAGAGTTTCTCCGATGACTGGAACAGGAGAATGTGCGTCCAGGTTGTGCTTCTCTTGGAAATAGTGAGGATTTTAGCACATGTGAGTCTCCCTGTGAGCCTCAGAACCACTGGACTTCTCCCTGAAGAACAAACGGATGAGGAAGCTCATCATGGAGCTAGAGATGTTTGCCCACAGTCTAGTTTTAGAACAGCTGCTTAATCTTAAGGACCTGTTTTAGGCTCCCTCACCTTTTCCCCCTGAGATAGGGTCTTGCTTTGTAACCCAAGCTGGCCTCAACTTTGAAATCCTGCTTTAGGGGATAGGGAAATGGCTCAGTGGTTAAAGGACCTTGGCACTTGCTTGCAAAGCCCGCTGGCCTGGGTTCAATTCCCCAGTACCCAAATAGGGCTAGATGCACAGAGTGGGACATGGATCTGCAGTTTGTTTGCAGCACCAAGAGGCCCTGGCACACCCATTTTCTCTCTCTCTCTGCCTCTCTGCCTCTCTCTGCTTGTAAATAAATAAATGAAATCCCGCTTCAGCTTTATGAGTGCTGGGATCCCAAGTCTGAACCACCATGCCCAGCTTTAAAGGCCTGTTTTAAAGTGGGGTCACTGAGCTGATCTTGTTGGAATCTGCATTCTCTTGTGGCCACAACTGTTAGTATCAACCACAGAAGGGTTCCAAAATAAGTGTGTCTTGTATTCCTGAGCTGCTGTGGCATCTTAGTTCATAGTATGCTGGTTTCACTTTTTGTCTGACTCTATAACTTGAGAGAAGCTGCAATATATATATATATATACATATATATATATTTTTTTTTTCCCACACTTTTTTTTTTCTGAGGTGGGTTCTCCCTCTAGCCCAGGCTGACCTGGAATTCACTATGTAGTCTCAGGGTGGCCTCAAACTCACCGTGATCCTCTTATCTCTGCCTCCCAAGTGCTGGGACTAAAGGCATGTATCACCATGCCCGGCTTTATTTTTATTTTTATTTTATTTGCAAGCAGAGAGAGACACAGACAGACGTAGAATGGCACCTCTGCAAATGAACTCCAGATGTATGCGCCCCTTTTGTGTATCTGGTTATTGCGTTTTGTAGGCAAGTGCCTTAACTGATGATCCATCTTTCCAGTCCTCCTTCTAGTTCTTAGTGTCATTTGTGAACTTTTCAACCAGTGTACTTGTTACTACACAATTAAATAGTTTATTTTTTGAAACAAATAGAAACTCTGTGTGTGTGTTTTCAGTTGACACTTGAGGCTCTTGTATCCCAGCCCCAGCTCCCTTTGGAGCAGTTACCTCTGTGAGTGCTGGTCTCCTACACTTAGACAGTGAGCAACAGCTAGCAGCAAAGTTTCTGCTCTCAAAGCTGCAGTGAGGACTGGGGAGATGGCTCAGCAGCCAAAGGTGCTTGCTTACAAAACCCGTTGGCCTGGGTTCAAATCCCCAGCTACCCATGTAAAGCGAGATGATTATGTATTTACAGAGGCAAGAGATCCTGGCATGTCCATACAAACACACACGCAAATAAATAATCGTTTTTAAAGCTGCAGTGGTAGAATGCTTGCCTAGTGTGTGTGAGGCCCTGGATTTCATCCTCAGAACTGCAAAAAGAAAGAAGAAAACTGCAGTTCATTTAAGATGGCAATACATGTATGAATATATAAAAAATGTGGGTGTCAAGCCATATGGATAATAAATTCTGTGGGTGTAAAGTGGCAAAAAAGATCCCAACGATGCCTCCTTTGACCTTCCTGTAAGTGCAGAGGGTGCTGAAGAAGAGCAGCCTGTCACGGACACACAGGACAACTGAGTGCTGTCACACCATGGCCCTGTTAGTACCGTTAGTAGTCACAAATCAAAACAACCTGGTAGAAACATGGACAGAGTTGGCAGTTGAAAGAATAACAACAAAAGACCCCTCAGGCATGGAAGAAGGCCTGGCCTCACTAGGAGTTGGGGACTTTGGTGCGAAAGTGGTATCTGCCTACTGGGTAGGACAAAGTAAAATGAAGAAATGGAATACTGCCGTCTACTATTCGAGAAGTCGTAAATTAGCACAGCCTTTCTAGGGAAGATTGACAATATTAAAATTCAAAATGTTGGACTGGGGATGTGACTCATTTGGTAGAGTTCTTGCCTAGCATGCATGAAGCCCTGGGTTCAATCCCCAGCACCACACAAATTGGGTGTGATGGCGAATGTCTTAAAACTATGGAGGTGGAGACAGAAGGATCAGAAGTTGAAGGTCATTCTTGGACTGTATAGTGAATTGAGGCCAGCCTGGGTTATATGAGACCCTGTCTCACAATATAATGTTGGTGACCTTTGTCCTAATAAAGGGAATCTGAACTACAGAAACTTGTCAACCCCCTCTTCCTGCTGACAATCAAACCCTCTCACATGCTAGGCAAATACTCCAGCAGCCCTTGGGTTTTTGAGACAGGAGGTGCTGCTGTGCAGCCCAGGCTGCCTTTGAACGCAGATGTCTGCCTTGTCTCCTGCCTCCAGGGAGGTTGGGGTTAAGCTTGTGCCACCGTGCCTGGCTCTGAAGCAGTGGATTCCAGAGGAAAGTCATGGCTTCTAAGAATGTCCAGCTCTCTGACACAGTGGTAGGAGGGCCAGATGCTGCTGCGTGGCCTCACCCACAGCACTTGGTAGCATTCCTGCTCTTCCGAAAGAATGACAGATGTCAGAAATTCTTATTAGAGAGAGAATGGGCACACCAGGGCCTCCTGCAGTTGCAAATGAATTTTCGATGCATGCATCTGGCTTTATGTGGGTACTGGGGAATCAAACCCAGGCTGGCATGCTTTGCAAGCAAGTGCCTTTAACTGCTGAGCCATTTCTCCAGCCCTAGAAATGCAGCTTTGAACCTGCACCATTATTTAAAGTAATGCCTGCTGAAGCGTACAGATATGGATGGATGGATAGATGGAGGCGGAGGAGATGGCTCAGTAAGAGCATTTGCTACATAAGCATGAGGACCTGAGTTTGGGTTCCCAGTACCTACTTAAAAAGCCTGGCAGCATACCTGTAACCTCATTGCTGATGGGTCAGAGATAGGAAGCTCATTGGGCTTGCTGGTCAGCCAGTCTAGCAGAAAATAGCAAGCTCCGGGTTCAGTGAGAGACCCTGTCTCAAGGAAATAATGGTGAAAGAGCAATAGAGAAGGAACCCAATGTCCTCCTTTGATCTTTGTCTGCATGCACATAGGCGCACACATCTGCACACACATGCATACACTACAGACACTGAAAATGTAGCTGTTCTGCCTTCGCAGCAGCTACAGCACACCGTCCCCTAGGTGACTCCTGTCCTGCCCCCTCCTGCTTTAGTTGGGACCTTGTCTTCCCATGGAGACAGGTTAGGTGCTACTGGCCCTCAGGTTGCAGGCCATGAGAGTAGTGCAGAGCTGGGCATGCATCCTGCGCATCCTGATCCCTGTGTGCTGTTCCTTCGTGGACTCCACACCAGTGAGGAATGCTGCCTGTCTTCTCCTTTGCCCAGTGTTTGCCTGCAGAAGTGTCCCCTCCAGTTGTCAGTCAGTTAGGCAGAGCCAGAGCACACTGTCTGCAGGCTAGACACACAGAAGAGGACGTCCTGGAATGCCACATGATAAGAATTTGCACCATGGCACAGTCGACGGTGTGTTCATTCACTCAGCAAGTATTTTATGGGCTACCTGGGTCGGGTCCAGTGCTCAGCATAAGGAATA
This sequence comes from Zapus hudsonius, assembly GCA_004024765.1. Classification (NCBI taxonomy): domain Eukaryota; kingdom Metazoa; phylum Chordata; class Mammalia; order Rodentia; family Dipodidae; genus Zapus; species Zapus hudsonius. The sequence continues at coordinate 29,078 of PVHP010010497.1, forward strand.
CAAAACGAGGCAAGACCTCTGGTTTTAGAGACCTCCGTTCCAGGTAGAGACCTGGGGTCAGATAGGAGAAGCTAGAGCAGCAGCTGTCCTGAAGAGCCTGCTAAATGAGTTGGAGGGAGGGAAGGAGGGCTGGTGTGCTGGGCCTCAGGGAAGTGTTTCTTAGACTAGGAAGGCTGGCCATGATGAAAATCTTCCTGGCTTCCAAAGCCAGTAAACCCTTAATGCAAACTTTGCCATCTGTATCCTGTAAGTTTTTATTTTAAATTACTGGAAAGAGGGGCTGGAGAGATGGCTCAGCAGTTAAAGGCACTTGGTTACAAAGCTTGTCAGCCTGGGTACCCACATAATACCAGATGCATAAAATGGTGCATGCATCTGGAGTTCATTTGCGTGGCAATAGACCCTGGTGTCATCCCCCCTGCTTATAAGTAAATTAAAATATTTTAAATAAAATGCTGGAAGGAACCATTTAGCAAATGAAGTGAAAATCTCTCAATGTGTCAACAGATAGTTAGTCTGATCTGTCTGCTACTTAAATCCTGTCTCCTGTTCTTGCTTCAGTTTTAGTGCCAACTTCGTTCTCTCTCCTGTGGCACATTAAGATGTAATAAATACATGAATAATAGGTCTTTTACAAGGGCTGGATAGATGGATCAGTGGTTGAAGGTTCTTGCTTGAGAGCCTGATGGCACAAGTTTGATTCCTCAGTACCCTCGTAAGGCCACGTGCACAAAGTGGCACATACATCTGGAATTTGTTTGCAGTTGCAAGAGGCCCTGACATGCCCATTTCTTCTCTCTCTCTCTCTCTGCTTGCAAATGAACAGATAATATAAAAAAGATGTCATTACCGAGGACAAGAGTAAATAGCTGGCCCTTGAAATTGGTTTCTCTTGGTGGATTGGGAAGCACAGAGTCAGCTTTTTATCTTCTGTTGAGGTGTTTTTGTGAATAGGCTGAAACTTCAATTAGACTATAAAAGTAACAACTTTTTTTTTTTTGAGTTAGGTTCTTGCTCTAGCCCAGGCTGACCTGGAATTCACTATGTAGTCTCAGGTTGGCCTCAAACTCATGGCGATCCTCTTACCTCTGCCTCCTGAGTGTTTAGGATTAAAGACATGTGCCACCATGCCTGGCTAATAGTAACATTCTTATATCTAGGCTCTTATTTTTAGTAGGCTGAAAAATGACTGTAAAATGTCATTGAGAAACAGTGTGATTATCATGTTCCACAGGAGTGAATCACTCAGTGCGGTGACACTTCTGCTAGAGACATGCTCACTAACATGCATCAGGGCAAAGTTTGCACTGTGCAGGAGGGTGGGGGATTCTGATATCTAGTTACCTTTCAGTTTCCTTAAAGAATTGCTCAGTCTGCAACATGTTGAAACCTGTAACTCTCATCTTTTATCAATAGCCATTTGGCCAGATGTAGGAGCCAAAGATCCCTGTGCATACTGGGAATGTCTGCTTTCCCCACTGATGTGTATGTCCTGCTCTGGAGGTGGAAACACTGTTCTAAGTGTATTGAGGTTAGACAGCTGGGTTTTTTGTTTGTTTTGTGAAATAGAATCTCACTCTATAGCCCAGGCTGTCCTTGAACTCAACAATCGTCTTGCCTTAACCTCCCCAAGTGCTGAAGTTACAGGTGTAAACCCACATTGGCAGCCAGAGAACCACTTTTGAAAACTGACTGTGCTTGCGAGTTCCTGTTCACGTGTTGCCGTAGCACCAAACAGCACTGGGATGGCACCAGGGCCTGTGAGTGCCAGGCAGGTGCTTTACCCCCAAAATACACCTCTAGTTTAGGAAGATTTTTATACAAATATGTTGTGTGATGAATCTAAAAAAATTGAGTTTCATGGGCTGGGGGGATGGCTCAGCAGTTAAGGCACTTGCCTGCAAAATCTAAAGACATAGGTTTGATTCCCTAGTACCTACATAAAGCCAGATGCACAAAGTGGCCCATGTATCTGGAGTTTGCAGTAGCTGGAGGCCTTGGTACGCTTATTTGTGTGTGTGTGTGTGTGTGTGTGTGTGTGTGTGTGTGTGTGTGTGTGTGTTTGTGCACTTGAAAATAAATTTTTAAAAATTAAATTTAAAAAAATTGAGTCTTTACAAATTGAGTATATCCAAGAAAATGCTCCTTTTGGCACTATAGCCACCTCGGGAGGTGATGTCATTATCCCAGGGACACAGGACTACTGCTCAGATCTTAGGACTCACTAAAACCATTCTATCCTCATCTTCAGAAGGCTCCATCTTCAAAAGATTGGGCACCATGGAGATAGTGGACTTCTTGCAGATTTTTATCGTTGTTTTTGGGTGTTAGGTTTTGAGGCCAGGACCTCGTACATACTAAGCATGCGCTTTACAGCTGAGCCACACTTCTAATCCATGGAGCTGCTAGTGTAACATGGAAGGACCTGTGGGCAAGAACAAGGTGCAGCAATAACCAGTCATCTCTACCCATGGTGGTCTGTTTGAGAAGTTTAGTCCTTGAAGGGTGCACACGTTGGCATGCTGGTAGTCTAATGCAGTCACTTCCTGGAGTCACTCGTGCTAGTGGATAGGAGTGGGTACAGCCTCCCAAAAGGAGCGGGTTCAGGAATGTAAAGATCAGCTGGAACTGTCTGGTTTTACTCCAGTTGTCCCCAGACCCAGGCCCTTGACTGACCCCAAGCCTCCACTGTGCAGTGTGACATAAAGCTCTGCAGGGTTTTGTTTTTTAACTTTGCTTTTGTTTCTTTAGGCATTTCTGGGAAAAGCCAGCTTCTGTTTGCACTGGTCTTCACAACTCGTTACCTGGATCTTTTTACTTCATTTATTTCATTATATAATACATCTATGAAGGTATGGTATGGAATCTGATAAAATTATTTTATCTATAATATACAGACCTATGGAAACTGTTACTTTATGTCAGTTGTGTAATGTTAATTGAAAGCTTCCAAGAATATTATCTGTCTAAATATACTATTCTTCACTTTAAAACTTTTAGCCCAGGGGCTGAGGGGATGGCTTATGGATAAAGTGCTTGCCACTCAAGCATGAGGATCTCAGGTCAGATTCCCAGCAGCCATGTAAGGTTGGACATAGTGTGTGTATCTGTCACCCCAGTGCTAGGGAGGCAGACACAGAAGGGTCCCTGGGGCTTGCTGGCTAGGTATTCTAATTGAATCGGTGAGCTCCAGATTTAGTTGAGACCCTGTCTCAAAAAATACTGTGGGGCTGGAGAAATGGTTCTGCCATTAAAGGCATGATGGCCTGGGGTTTTTGCATCTGGAGTTCATTTACAATGGCAGGAGGCCCTGGTGTGCCCATTCTCCCACCTTACAGAGAAATAAAAATAAAATATTAAATAATGTGAAGAGCTACTGCAGAAGACACCAGGCATCAAGTTCTGGCCTCCACACATACACGTATACAGAAATACACATGCATACTACACACATGTGCATATGCCAAAAAAAATTTTTTAGACCACCTTGTATATATAACTGGAAATAGTTCTCACTAGGTGTACCTTTTCTGTTTCAAAGCAGTATCCATTTAATTAAAGTACTTTAAACTGGAATTTTTAAACTAAGATGATAAACCTTCTGAAGCTCATGATAACCCTCTTAAGAAAAGGGGATGTCTATTCTGTTTTCAAGCAATGGAACTTACAGACTCGAGAGAAAGAAAGGCTGCAGGCTGCTACACCAGGCTCCTGGTTGCACACTTCTCTGCCTGCCGGCCGCTGGCCTCCATATATAAGCTGCTTCTTGTTTGCTTGTTTCCACCTGGTCACTGTCTTAACCCTCTGCTGTTGGTATGCTTTCATTTCATTACCTTTGTCATGCTTAACTAACATCTATGCCATAATATACTTACTAATACTACAGTCGTTATTAAGCTTTTTAACTTGTCATAGCACCTTTGGTGTCCTCGTATTTCTAGTTCACATTAAAGCAAGTGTGTGACTGTTGAGCACAAAATGCTTCCGTACCACGTAACATGTGTATACCAGCAGTGGACTTGTTGCACTGAGCACCTGCCGTGTGGGGGGAGGAAGACGAGGCAGATCACCAGAACACTAAACAGATGGGTGCCATGAGGGAAAGGAGAGAAGCAAGTTCTGAGTGCTCCATGCCTGGCACTGTTCTAAGCACCAGGGAAGTCATATTTAAGCTGAGACCCTTTGGTGGGAATTTAAACAATTGCCACTCAACGCTTTGTGTTTAAAAGCTTTTTTCTTTTTCGAGTAATTGTTTGTTTGTTTGTTTTTGGTTTTTCAAGGTAGGGTCTCACTCTAGCCCAGGCTGACCTGGAATTCACTCTGTAGTCTCAGGGTGGCCTTGAACTCATGGTGATCCTCCTACCTCTGCCTCCCGAGTGCTGGGATTAGGGCCTAGCAATCAGGACCTAATTAGCCAGCTCTCAGCTTGGTGTCTAGGCACTAGAGGGGTGTATCAGTTACTTTCTCACTTCTGGGACAAACCAGAAGTAACTTAGGAAAGGAAGGAGCTCATTTCAGCCTAGAGTTCTAGAGGGTCGAGTTCTTCCTGGTGGGGAAGGCAAGGCAGGAGCAGAGACCCAGCACCCTTCGTCACTAATTGTGGTAGTGGATGAATGACCCAGACCACACACACCCCGCAACATAAATCATATTATGTTAAAATATTTATTTATTTATTTATTTGAGAGTGAGAAAGAGGGACAGAGAGTGAGTGAGTATGGGCACACTAGGGCCTCCTGCCACTGCAAACAAACTCCAGACACATGTACCACAGGGAATCAGACCTGGGCCATTAGGCTTTGTAATGCCTAATGTGTTACCTTGCTTTTACCACTGAGCCATCTTTCCAGCCCCGAAATGTGTTTTATTGTTGTTTTATATATATATATATATATATATATATATATATATATATATATATATTTTTTTTTTTTTTTTTTTTTTTTTTTTTTTTTTTGAGGTAGGGTCTCGCTCTAGCCCAGGCTGACCTGGAATTCTCTATGTAGTCTCAGGGTGGCCTTGAACTCACGGCAATCCTCCTCCTTCTGCCTCCCAAGTGCTGGGATTAAAGGTGTGCGCCCCCATGCCCAGCTTGTTTTGTTTTTTTAACAACTGATAACCAGAGTTTTCCTGTGTTTTTAGCTCATCTACATTGCCTGCTCCTATGCCACAGTGTACCTGATCTACATGAAGTTTAAGGCAACCTATGACGGGAATCACGACACCTTCCGAGTGGAGTTCCTGGTGGTCCCTGTGGGAGGGCTCTCGTTTCTAGTCAACCATGACTTCTCTCCTCTCGAGGTGAGTTCAGAGGCTCTTCAGTGGTCATGTCTTGTTCCCAAGGTAAAAAGACCTCTTGGTGGATAATTGGTTGTTGTGAGTTTTTGTCTTTTTTTTTTTTCATTCTAGTTTGACAAACTCTGATGTAACACACTATTTTGTGTAAATAAATTTTTAGTTAGGAGTAGCACCCAAGTGTTTGTGTATCTGATTATAGCTTATTGCCTGATGTGTCTCCAAGCTGGGTATGGTAGTGTAATCCTTCGTTCTCAGCACTAGGAGGTAGAGGCAGGAGGATCAGGAGTTTTCAAGGTAGTGAGTTCGGGCCATTTTGGGTTACATGAAACTTTGTCTCAATAAAACAAAAATCAGAAGTTGGGTTGGGGAGATGGCTTGGCAGTTAAAGGCACTCGCTTGCATAGCCTGCAGGCCTCAATTCCCCGTTTCCACATAAAGCTGGATGCAGAGTACCAAGTGCATCTAGTTTTGACCCCTTTGATTAGCCCCAGCAGAAAGCCCAAGGAGTAAGAGTACAGATAAACCCACTGTGGAGAATACATGGGTTGAGAAAACAGTACTTCCGATACCAGGCATCATAGCAACACAGTATGTTGTAGAAGGTTGTTCCCCCAGTACAGTGCGTCTAACTGGGTATGAGGCTTACTGCTGTTGCTGCCAGCATCGAGCATATCAACTATGGTGCATCCCAGTAGCTGAGGAAAAGACAAAAACCTCCAGCATGGTTTCTGCTACATGGGCATTGCTCTCCCAGACCATCTATAGTGAAGGACGCAGGTGGTCTGGAACAAAGGTTGGGTGGGGAGTCAGGGTGGTCACCTGTCAGAAGGTACAACGGACTCAGGATTCTGGGTTTGGAGTGGGAAGAGCTTATGCAGAAGTGGACATTCCCGGAATAAGGTGTCCAGGTTCCCCTGGCTCTCAAGTGTTGCTCACATCTCCCAGAAGCGAAGGTCTTCTGTCTGGCTGACTTCTTCTCTTGTAGATTCTGTGGACCTTCTCCATCTACCTGGAGTCAGTGGCCATCCTCCCACAGCTTTTCATGATCAGCAAGACTGGCGAGGCCGAGACCATCACCACCCACTACCTGTTCTTCCTTGGGCTCTACCGTGCTCTGTATCTTGTCAACTGGATCTGGCGCTTCTACTTTGAAGGCTTCTTTGACCTCATCGCTGTGGTGGCTGGAGTGGTCCAGACCATCCTCTACTGCGACTTCTTCTACTTGTACATTACAAAAGGTAGGTCACAAGGTTCCTCCTCACCTGTTCTTTTAGGAGCTGGCCTGCCCGGCAACATCTGCTAACAGGCAGATGTCTCACAGAGCAGAACTGGCTTTTTTTTTTGGGGGGGGGGACAACAACATTAGTTTTCTTTGTTTTTGTGGGGTTTTTGGTAGTGCTGAGGATCAGTGCTAGGTAGCACTGTATTACTGAGCTACACATCCCCAGTCCCTCAAAAAAAAAATTTTTTTTTAATAGTTTTTAATAGTTTTTTTAATAGACTTGTAACTCAGAGCTGGGCGTATGCCACCACGCCTTTCATCCCAGCGCTTGGGAGGCAGAGGCAGGAGGATCACTGAGTTTGAGGCCACCCTGAGACTACAGAGTGAATTCTAGGTCAGCCTGGAGAAGAGTGAGACCCTACCTGAAAAGAAAATTGTAACTCAGGAGTTTCTGTCTTTTAAGGACGTTTTTCTTTTGCTGTAGCTTTATTGTTTGTCTAAAACTATTTTTTATTATAAAGAATTCATTAGGGCTGGAAATGTAGCTCACTTGATAGAGTTAGCTTGGTATATAGGAAGCCTGGGCTTATTTCCAGCACCATTTAAAGCGAGCAGTTTTAAACTGGTTCTGGGAATCTGGTTGTACTTTGAGTTGACTCCGTCTTTTCTCTTTTCTTAAGTGCAGTGCTCAGGCTTACTTCCTTGTGCTTGAGTAGGTAGAATCCTGTAGGATAGACTAGCAGCAAGAAGGAAGCTCTAAGCTGGTCAGCATGGTAACTCCTTGTTTCTGTTCTCTTTGAACTTGCAGTTCTCAAGGGAAAGAAACTCAGTTTGCCCGCGTAAGTGCCAAAGACCATCAGTGTCTGTCCTTCAGGTGCTCGGACAGAACCCTGACCACAGCACAGGCAGGAGATGCTTGCTGCGGCAAAGCAGGAACCGCACTCTGCTGCAGACAGTCCCAGCTGCTCTGGGAGAGCAGAGAGAAAGACCCAGAAGGTTTCTGTTCAATGCATCTTGCCTTATCTTTTTTTATTACTATGTACAAAGATTTTTTTACACAAAGAAACTTAATGCTGTATTAATAAATTCAGTGTGTAGGTAATTGGGATAGTTCCAAAAGTGATGGTTTTGTGCAGAGATTGTTGATTCTGTGTCTACAATGGAATTGTACTCCCTGACAGTTTATATAGTCAAACATTTATCAAATTTGCATTCTACTATATTTATTTTTTTGCCAAAAGATGGGTTGTATTTGTTTGAAATCAAATAGAAAAAAAATTTTTTTGAGACCCTAATGCTCAATTTGGTATTTCTGTCCCAAGTTCATTCCTACCTGCCGGGGAAACCCTTCCTTGGACGTCATAACACTACATTTAAGGTTGGTGGGATGTCAGCTAAGGGTCACCAAAGGTGCCTGCTCTCCTCCCCTCTAAGAAGTGTGGGCCTGAAGAGTCCCCTAGGGAGGGGTGGGGCTGTAACATTACCCTGGATGTAGACGCTGCTCCTCTGAGGAATGGAACACAAATCCTAAAGATCACTACGACCATGTCTACGCTCAGATTCAGTTGTCCACACACCACTTCTGGGAGATAAAATCATTTATAGGATTTTTAATTGGCAGCACCAATTACTTTTTCTTTTTTTTCTTTTTTTTTATTATTACTGAGCTCCTGCATGATTTACCTTGTGTTACCTTCCAAATAAACATTTGATTAAACAGGATGAATTGTCCTTCTTGGATTAGGCTTTGAGCACTACTGGTTCCTCGGGCAGCTGCACACATTCAAACCTCACTTCTGTACAATGTTCTGTGTCTCGTGGAAAAAATAGACCTTTTCCTCCTGATTTTCCACCATACTGATTGGGTATTCTTTTGATTTCTGCACAAGTATATGACTGTTTCTATGTGATGCACCATAAGTATTAAGTATTGAATAGGATCTGCCGACCACAGGAGGATAGAGTACCTTTCCTCCTGAATTAAAACATCTTGTGGAGGGAGCTGGCTGAGTTGTATTTTTATTTACAGTGTCTTCACATCCTCCTTACTACCCTATCTTGTCTTTCTTTCCATCTGTGGCCTCGAGTTTTTGTTTTGGGTGTCATCATCCTGGGACAGTTCTGAGGGGAAGCCCAGTCTCCACAAGTGAGTCAGCAGACAGCCTGCTGTCCACACAAAGGATGGGGAGCTCGCCCGCCCCCTGTGCACATGGAAATGACGTGTGTATGGGGTCACACTGCACGGAGCAGGGGTCTGCAGATAGCCTTCTAACTCTGCCTGAGATGAGGTTGCTCAGCCAAGATAACACCTTGTGGAGGGAGGGCGCCTGCCTCAGAGCTGCTCACACAGTGGCAGCAGGCCCTGCCCTGTCACTTGCCCTACAAAGCACTGTTCCAGAGTTGCTGTCACTGCATGAAGAAAGGTCATCGGGTAATTAATGATATCTTTTCACCGAGGTGGTTTTATTTTTGGCACGTACAGGTGGTTTTGTGGGGCTGGGAATCAAAGCCTGACAATGTTAGGCCAGTGCTCTACCACTGAGATATATCCCAGCCATGTATGGTTTTTTCAAGTTTTTTGGGTGTGAGAATGAATTTTTAAAAATCATGGGAGTCAAAAACAAACAAACAAAAAGCCGGGCGTGGTGGCGCACACCTAGCACTCAGGAGGCAGAGGTAGGATTGCCGTGAGTTCAAGGCCGCCCTGAGACTACAGAGTGAATTCCAGGTCAGCCTGGGCTAGAGTGAGACCCTACCTTGAAAAACCAAAAAAAAAAAAAAATCATGGGAGTGTGGTGGCGCTCACCTTTAATCCCAGCACTTGGGAGGCAGAGGTAAGATTGCCGTGAATTTGAGGCCACCCGAGACTACATAGTCCAGGTCACAGGTCAGCCTGGGCTAGAGCAAGACCCTGCCTCCGTGGGTAAAGTGCTGGCTGTGCAAGTAAAAGGACAGGCAGAAACAGGAGGATCGTTAATTCTGAAAAATCTGTATTTGTGAGGAGAAAGCAAATTGGGCAGTTTTTCCGGTGGTGACTGGACTGCTGGCGGTGCTGTAGACACCAGCCTTGTCTCGGGTGTCCTGTGTCAAGTCCTGATCATGGGAGGGGACAGGAATATGTTAGAGATCAAATCGCAGTTCAATATCCAAGACATAGAAGCAGCCCACCAGCAGATGAAAGGACCCAGGATGTACATGGGGCTGGGGAGGCAGCTGGGGGTAAAGTGTTTGCTGTACAAGGCATGAGGACCTATCCCAGCACCACATGCAACTCGTGCCTGGAATCCTGGCCAGCCAGCTACTCTAGGGTAGCTTGATTCCAGGTTCAGTAATAAGAGAGCCTGTCTTAAATATAAGGTAGAGGGTGGAGAGATGGCTCAGCTGTGAAGGCACTTACTGCCTTCAAAGCTGAAGGACCTGGATTTGATTCCCCAGTACCCACATAAAGTCAGATGCATAAGGTGGCACATGTATCTGGAGTTTGCAGTGTCTGGAGGCCTTGGTGAGCCCATTCTCTCTGTCTGCCACAACCCCCCTCACAAATATTTTTAAAATAAGGTGAAGCTGGGCATGGTGGCACACACCTTTAATCCCAGCACTGGGGAGGTTTAAGTAGGAGGATTGCTGTGAGTTCGAGGCCACCCTGAGACTACATAGTCCAGGTCACAGGTCAGCCTGGGCTAGAATGAGACCCTACCTAGAAAAACAAGAATAAAAGGAAGCGGCCGGGCGTGGTGGCGGCAGAGGTAGGAGGATCACCGTGAGTTCAAGGTCACCCTGAGACTACATAATAAATTCCAGGTCACCCTGGGCTAAAGTGAGACCCTACCTTGAAAAACCAAAAAAAAAAAAAAAAAAAGAATAAAAGGAAGCACTGACTTGGGTGGGGATGTGGCTCAGTGGGTAGAGAGCTTGCCTAGCATGCATAAAGCCCTGGGTTCAATCCCAGCACCACATGGCCTGGGACTCGGGGTGTAGTATACCTAAAGAGTCCTAGCACTGGAAGGACAAAGCCACCCTGGAATACAAGAGATTCTGCGCTCCTACTCCCCCCTCCCAAAAAAAAATACAATAAAAGGACTCTTAGATTCCTGCCCTGGTTTGATTAATGGTGAGTGCCTGGGCTCCATGTAGGGTTTTGTCTTTTTACTGCCCCTTGTGGCCAGATGTAGAATTTCCATGGAGCCTGAGATCTGCAACAGCCCACCTGTCTGGGCTAACTTTGTAGCAGTGGTGACTCTCTCCCCTTGCAAATAAATAGAATGAAAGGAGCGATGGAGACAGAATTTCCCAGAAGCTCATGGGCCAGACAGCCTGGCCCGCACAGCAAGGATGAAAACGAGACAGGACCCACACCTGAAGGTGGTCATATAGCAGGCATGTGGGTTCTATCTCACCCAGGAACAGGCTGGAGAGATGGCTCAATGGTTAAGGCCTGAAACCACCTGAGTCAATTCCTGAGCTAGATCCCAGTCCCGTGGGGAGCAGAACCCAGAGACTGGGGCTGACAAAAACTCTGTCTCAGGGAAATATGCAGATGAACAATGGAGAGGGCACCCAGTATTCTCTGTTTTGAGGCAGGGTCTCTTGTCCACTGCTCTGTTGGCTAGCCTAGCTGTCTACAAGCTTGCAGGAGATCCTTCTGTCTCCACCTCCCCTCTGAGCAGAAGCCCACCACAGCTCCCAGCTTTACGTGAGGTCAGGACACTCAGAGTTGCTCAGCAATGCTTTCCCCATGGACCCCAGTCCACGATACCACTGTAGTGAGGTACTTGTGCCGTGCTGTCCAGGCAAGTCTCAAACTCCTGACTCAGCCTCCCAGGTAGGAAGTGAATGTGTGCTTCGGGTATGTGCATGCGTTTGGAGACCAGAGGACACCCTGGGGTGTGGCTCATCAGGCACCATCCTTCTCCTTTGAGAGAGGTTCTCACTGGCCTGGAGCTCATCTGGTAGGCTAGTGAGACCCAGGGGCCCCCTGTCTCTGCTTCCCCAGGGCTTTAGAAGCACATGCCACCACACCTGGTCTTGTACCTTTTGTCACCTGCATTCTGAGGCTTGAGCCCAGGCCCTCATGTTAGCAAGGCAAGCGTGTTACCAACCAAACTATCTCTTGATCTCCCCAGCCCAGAGGAGACGAAGCACCCGTCCAAAGTCAACACCCGCTTTCCCTAGCTTACCGGTCTTTCAGGCACTACCTGAAGTTTCATCCCCAGTTGGACGGTGTGTGTGTGAAAGTTAGCCTCTCACTGGACTCTCTGGCTAGTCAGCATCGGGCCCAAGCTCTGCACACGACAGAAACCCAGTTAAGGCTGTCTGGCTGACAGGCAATCAGAACGTGTCCAAGGCTCAGGTCTGACTGAAATACTCCCTTGTAGCTTGCAGCACAGTTGAAGGGGTGTGGGTAAAAGAGCTCTGATTTTGAGACGTGATGTCACTTCTTGTCACCAACAGGCTGAATTTGAGTGTAAATGAAGTTTAAGTGCACACAGAGAGGCCCACAACGCACCACCATTTTCAGATTTATATTCGTTTGACAAAGACTCATGTAGCCCAGTCTGGCCTCCAACTCATGGAGCTGAGGCGCTAGGATGACAGGTGTGTGCCACCACACCTGGCTCCAGAAGTTTCATAAAGCTTAGGGGCTGGGGAGATGGCTCAGTGGATAAAGCACTCACAGTTCAAGATAGTGTGCCTAAGTTGGATCCCATGTTAAAAAAAAAAAAAAAAAACATCAAGTGTGTCAAGTGTGGTGCATGCCTATAATCCCAGTACTTAGATGGCTGAGGTGGGAGGATTGATGTGAGTTCAAGGACAGTCTGGAGCTACAGAGTGAATGAATTCCAGGTCAGCTAGGACTAGAGTGAGACCCTACCTCAAAACAAGCAAAGCCGGGCATGGTGGCACACTTTTAATCCCAGCACTGGGGAGACAAAGGTAGGAGAGGATCCCTGTAAATTCAAGTCCAGTCTGCACTAGAGGGAGACACTACGTGGAAAAACAAAACAAAAAAAAAATCCAAATAAATAAAATAGCTGAATTTTCACGAAGCTTGATCAAATAGCTTTATCTAAAACATACATCATTCTTTTTTTTTTTTTTTTTTTTTTTTGGCTTTTCAAAGTAGGGTCTCCCTCTAGCCCAGATGAGCCATCTCTCCAGCCCCTCAGGTCCTTCCATATCTGGCTTCCCTCTTTGTCATCCCAAGTTCTTCCATGAGGCTGCATAACTTGTATCCACACCCATTCTCCTCAGTCCCTCCACCTACTCTTCACATTTGGTCCAAAGGCTATTCAGCCAGGTGTGGTGGCACACGGCTTTAATCCCAGCACTCAGGAGGCAGACATGAGTTCAAGGCCACCCTGAGACTACATAGTGAATTCCAGGTCAGCCTGGACTAGAGTGAGACCCTACCTCGACCCCCCCCCCAAAAAAAAAAGTTAAGCAGGGTAAGAAACAGGAACCAGCCATGGAGGAGGATATCCAGCTGATTGGGGATGGGGAGGAGAGGCATTGGGGAACTGGGGATAACAACTCATTGTTTGCCCATTAAATATTGTAACTCATTATGGACAATAAAAGAAAGAAAGAAAGAAAGAAACAGGAACCAGGGCTGGGTAGACGGCTCAACAGTTAAAGGTTTGCAAAGCCTGCCGACCCAGATTCAATTCCCCAGATATATCTGGAGTTCATTTGTAGCGCCAGGAGGCCTGGAGCACCCTACTCTCTCTCAAATAAGTCAAATAAAAGAAATAGGAACTGAAGGGTGTGTGTTTTTAGATGATGTGGTTCACAGAGGCCAATTTGAAACCACGACTGGATCTGAGGCCTGCATGAAGTAGAAATACCTGCAGGCTGTGGGTCCTAGGCATCGGTGGGGGCTGGTGTGACCCCGGGTGCTGCGGGGCGGGATGGGAGGGGGGACAGACGGACAGGGGGCTGGAGGTGGCTCGGACCAAGGTGGGGAAAAGCAGGGGCGTAGGAAGGAAGTCCGATTCTCTTCCAGCTGCGGGCTGGCGGTCCAGGTTCTTGAGCAGCGTCCCTGGGCGGAACACCCACAGACCACCGCCAAATGGTGGCGATGTCTGGAGCGTAGATGTTTTCAGAGAGCCGGATACGAGTCCTGGACTCGTCATTATCATTATTATTAATTTATTTTCCAGGTAGGTCTCCCTCTAGCCCAGGCTGACCTGGAACTCACTCCGTAGTCCCGGGCTGGCCTCGAACTCACGGCGATCCTCGCACCTCTGCCTCCCAGTGCAGGGGATCAAGGGGTGCGCACCGCGCCCCAAACTCGCCCTGAGCACCCATGGCTCTAGAAGAGGAACCTCTTCGTGTCCGCAGAATCCTTAAAAACAGAAATACTACCTGGATGAACTCGGCTCGGCCGTCACCAGCCCGCAGCAGGGGCCTCAGCTCACTGCGCAGGCGCAAGGCGGTGGCGAAGTCGTCAACGCGCACGCGCAGGCCCCGGAGCGGAGCGAGCATGCGCAGAGCTTCAGCTCCGCGTGCGCCTGCGCAGAGTCGCGGGCGGCTCTTCTCCGGGATTCCGAAGGGCGAGCGCGCCCGGCCCGGGCTGGTGGGTGCTGCGCCATGCCGGGCATGGTGCTGTTCGGCCGGCGCTGGGCCTTGGCCAGCGATGACCTGGTGCTCCCGGGGCTCTTCGAGCTGCTCGTCCGGGTGCTGTGGTAAGTGGGCGCGGGGTCCTGGGGACGCGGGTTCGCTCGCCACCGTGGGGAGGGTGGGTGCCCAAGGCCTGCTTTCCCGCTGCAGGGCGCGAGTGACACCCGGCTGCGGCGCGGGCGCCGGGAGCGTCGGAGCAGCGGGAGTACTGAGAGTCCCAGAAGCATCGGGAGCACCGAGGGCCCCAGGAGCATCGGGAGTACCGAGATCCCCAGGAGCAGCGGGAGTATTGAGGGTCCCAGAAGCATCGGGAGCACCGAGGGCCCCAAGAGCATTGGGAGCACCGAGCGCCCCAGGAGCAGCGGGAGTACTGAGGGTCCCAGAAGCATCGGGAGCACCGAGATCCCCAGGAGCATCGGGAGTACCGAGATCCCCAGGAGCAGCGGGAGTATTGAGAGTCCCAGAAGCATCGGGAGCACCGAGGGCCTCAAGAGCATTGGGAGCACCGAGGGCCCCAGGAGCAGCGGGAGCACCGAGCGCCCCAGGAGCACCGAGGGCCCCCAGGAGCATTGGGAGTACTGAGCCCCAGAAGCATTGGGAGTACCGAGATCCCCAGGAGCAGCGGGAGTACCGAGATCCCCAGGAGCAGTGGGAGTACCGAGATCCCCAGGAGCAGCGGGAGCACCGAGGGCCCCAGGAGCATTGGGAGCATTGAGGGCCCCAGGAGCACCAAGGGCCCCAGGAGCAGCGGGAGCATCGAGGTATCCCAGGAGCGTCGGAAGTACTGAGAGCCCCAGGAGCATTGGGAATACCGAGGGCCCCAGAAGCATCGGGAGCACCGAGGCCCCAGGAGCATTGGGAGAGCTCCCTCCCACGAAGTGGTGTTGTCTTGCAAACACGTGGAAGCCAGCAAAATTTGGGGCTTGAATTCAAGCAGGGATATCACCATGGTGATGAGCATCCTCACCCTCATGGGGAAGGGACGTAAAAGTAAATGTCAGCAGCTGTGCTTCTCAGAAGTTTCAACTTTGAAGGGCCAAGCTTTTATGAGATCATTTTGCTCTCACTGCAAAATTGACAACAAAGAAAGATTAGCTAGTCGGGTTCCACATCTTCACCCCTCCACACATGCTGGAACCCAGAGCCTCATGCATGCTGGGCAGCCTCCCACCCCAATGGAGCTTCTAAGGGTTCAGGACTTTAAAGAGAGCATTCTTGCCTAGTGGTGTTCTGCATTCTGCCTGTGTTGTTGGCTGCTAGTTCTCATTGCCCAGCACCAAATTACAACATGTAGGTATGAGGCCACAAGACTTCTTTCTTTTATCAGTGCCCACCGTGAGACATGCTTGCGTAATTCACTTCTTGGTTTTGAGTTTCATGCAGTTGGTTGCTGTTTACCAGTTGTTGTTAAACTGCATATACAAAGATTCTCTTAGCTGGGCGTGGTGGTGCACGCCTTTAATCCGCACTTGGGAGGCAGAGGTAGGAGGATCGCAGTGAGTTCAAGGCCAGCCTGAGACTACATAGTGGATTCCAGGTCAGCCTGGACTAGAGCGAGACCCTACCTTGAAAAACCAAAAAAAAAAAAAAAAGATTCTCTTATTAACAGTTCAGCTGCCGGCCAGGCGTGGTGACCCATGCCTTTAGTCCCAGCACTCAAGAGTCTGGAATAGGAGGATTGCTGGGAGTTTGAGGCCAGCCTGGGGCCACAGAGAGTGAGTTCCAAGTCAGCTTGAGCTAGCGTGAGACCAGACCCTGCCTCGAAAACAAACCAACAAATGTATATATATTATATCTATATAATTCAGCAAGCATAGTTTTTGGTGCACTCAGGAGGCAGACGTAGGAGGATCACCATGAGTTCCAGGTCAGCCTGGGCTAGAGCAAGACCCTACCTCAACAAACCACAATAAATAAATAAATAAAAAGTTATATTCCACAGTACATGTGGAAGAATGTTAACTCCCTCTGCTTGTTGTATCATGGCTTACACAGACGCTCCTTGGAGTCCATTTCTGACCTTTCCCACTTATCTGCAGGTGGGTTGGCAGCCTGGCTGTGTATCTCCTGCACAGAGGGAAGCTGGACTGCGCTGGAGGAGTCCTGCTCAGCACCTACCTGATCGTGCTTCTTGCTCTCCTGGCCCTCATCATATGTACTGTGACGGCCATCGTGTATGTCAGCATGAAAGGTACAGTAGAGCTTTACCATGTGAAATGTATTTTTGTTTGCTTTTTTTTTTTTTTGAGGCAGGGTCTCACTGTAGCTCAGGCTGACCCGGAATTCACTCTTGTAGGTCCCAGGCTGGCCTCCAACTCGTGTATCCTCCTCCCGCTGCCTCCCAAGAGCTGGGATTAAAGGCGTGTGCCACCATGTCTGACTTGTTTTGTTTTCAAGGTAGGGTCTCACTCTAGCTCAGACTGACCTGACACTCACTATGTAGTCTCAGGCTAGCCTCCAACTCATGGCGATCCTCCTGCCTCTGCCTCCTGAGTGCTGAGGTTAAAGGCGTGCGCCACCACACCACCCTGGTTTTGCAGTTTTATTGAGAAATGATGTGTATACACTGTACCTGTTCAGAGCACACGACTCAGTGTTTCTTAACACCTCCATAGTTGCACAGCTATCGCCAGTACACTCCAGAACATTCTCAGCATCCAAAAAGAAATCTTGTCCAGTGGGCCATTAGCAGTGTCACATGAGACCTTTCCTGGGGAGACACAGAATCTGTTCACCCCGGCCAGAGAGGGCACAGAACAGACCGAAGCACCATTGCAGCAAATCCAGTTTTGGTGAACCAGTGAGTTTATTGGGGTTACTTACAGAGCAAGGTGAGGGGTTGCTTACAGGAATGTGGGTGACTTAAAGGCCCAGCCAGCACGGGTGATGACTAGGCCTGCTGGTCAGAGCCTCTCCAGACAGTGCTCACCCTTTATAGAACCTCAGAGAGGGTCTTGCAGCCTTTTAAGTTTAGAAAGCTGCTACACGGCGTTGGTCAGAGCCTGCCTCTCAACAGTGGTTTCCTGTTCCTAGCACCTCAGTGGTGGTCAGGTGACCTTTCCCAATTCCCTCCTCCCTCCAGGAGGGAACAGTTCCATTCCAGAGGATTTACTCCCCATTTCCTCACAGCTCACCCAGCCCTAGGCATTCAAGTCATCTGCCCTGTCACCATGGAGTTGGTTGTCCAAACATGGATAAGTGGAATTGTCCATTGTGTGGCCTCTTGGTGTTTTCAAGGTCCATCAGTGCTCACTCCTTCTCATGGCCGGTGAGAGTACAGTGAACAGCACACCACATTGTACTTCCCCGAGGGTTCAGGTGGTGAACCTACCTGTGACCATTGAGGTTTTTCCCACTTTGTGACTGTTAGGATAATGTTGCCGTGGTGCTTACATGCAGGTTTGTTTTAAGTCTACAATACTTTTATTATTTTCCTCATATCACCCTAAAATGATCCCTGATATAGGTTTAATTTTTAAAACTTTTTTTTTTTTTTTTGGTTTTTTGAGGTAGGGTCTCGCTCTAGTCCAGGCTGACCTGGAATTCACTCTGTAGTCTCAGGGTGGCCTCGAACTCATGGCAATCCTCCTACCTCTGCCTCCCGAGTGCTGGGATTAAAGGTGTGCGCCACCACGCCCGGCTAATTTTTAAAACTTTTAATTATGAACATACTGTAATTCCCATCAGGATGCAAGTTTTTAAACATGATTTTCATTGCTCTTGGGGCATTTGTCTTGGAGTAGAATTGCTGCCCTTGAATGTCCAGTCATTAGAGAAACTGCCAGACTTCCAAGCAGTTCAGTTTCTTCCATCACTGCCTAAGGATTCTAACTTCTCAACATCTTTACCAACACATTACATCTGGTTTTCTGATCATAGCTACTTGAGTGGGTGTGAAATGGTGTCTCAATGTCTTGACATTTTGTGTTCATCGACCTTTATTTTTGTTGTGGTCAGCTTTGTAGTTGCTGCACCGAAAGAACCCAAACAAAAGCGCCTTGTGGAGGAAAGGGTTTATTAGGCTTACGGACTCTAGGGGAGACTCCATCCTGGCAGGGAAAATGATGGCATGAGCAGAGGGCTGGACATCACCTCTGCCACAGCACTGCAAACAGCGGCAGGAAGGTGTGCCAAACACTGGCAAGGGGAAGCTGGCTTATAACCCCCATAAGCCCGCCCCCAACAACACAGCTCTAGTGAGGTTCTAATTCCCGAATTGCCATCAGCTGAGGATCGATCTATCAGAACACATTCATTTGTTT
>PVHP010010498.1:0-30668 GCA_004024765.1 Zapus hudsonius
AAACTGGTCAGGGTTCACCTGGGAAAACATAAGTCTGTACCATAGTTAAAATCCAAACATGGTAGAATCAGGAAAATACCTTTGAACAACCCAGAAGGAAATTTTTATTGGTCGATTAAGCATTTTGTAGAAGAATCCACAGGTGGCACGGTTGCCCTGCAGGCCCATGTGGCTGTCGCCATCTTGGGTGTGTAATTGTAAGGGTTGATTGGCCATGTGGCCTACCTCCATTTTAGGTTACCATGGAAACTGTTTCAGTCTCCTCCTAGCTTAGAATCAGAACGGCCATGTGCCCTTACATCTCCCAAACAGCAAACTGTCCTCTCCCTTTTCCTCCCAGCAAGAACAGAAAAAGACCAGGGGAGCTCCCAGTTCAGTGGTGGCTGACTATCATCCCCTGTTCCTGCCCCAGAGGCAGGCTTTGGTTCCAGGTCCCACCCTATGGCCTGGCCAGCCTCAGTGATTAGCTGAGCAGTGGCCTCCGCCAGCCAAACCTTATGGAGGTATGCAGACATACCGTTTGCTGTTAGGTTGGAAAAGAAAATTATTTTATTAGCCTGTATTTTAGAATCATTCCAGTAAAAAGGCAAAGATAGTTTCTGGCTCTTTTGAAATAAAAAAAAAACAACATTTAGAACCCTTGGCTCCATGGCAAATCTTTTGTTCTCAGCCACTAAGGCCAAAAAGCTGCCTGGGGGGGTTGAGTTGCTCAGCTCCACCCAGCCGCCAGCCTCTAGAGTGAAGCCACCCCCAGGGGGTCCTCAGTTTGGTTGCTTTTAGGCTGACTTTTCCCTCAGCCACAGGGGCTGAATTTTGCATTTTAGAGAAGGGAGGAAACCCTTTTTTTTTAATGCTATGAAACTTGAACCAGAGAATTATAAAAATATTTCCTGCATTATTTTATTCATATATATTTGTTCTAAGAGTCCTCAGACTGGGTCCTTTTAGAAACCTGAGGTCACAGGCGGCCTCTGGAAGTCTGCCCCAGGGTTCCGCAGGAAAGATTAGGGAAGCCCCAGAGGCAGGCATCTCTCCTCCCAGGGCGTCTGGGCGGCCCAAAAGGAACTTTGGAGAGAGGGAATTTTCATTCTCTTAAGTTTAAAATTAGAATAAATGTGGAAATCAAAAATGATTCAGATCTCGGTGGGACCTCCATTAATGATACGGGTTGCTGCTAATTGATAGTAAGCAATGCAGGGGGAGAGAGAGAGTTTTGGAATCCTTCCTTCCCCCTCCTCCTAGTCTGAGTTCTTTTCCTCTAATGCCAAAGAATTGTACACAGGGACACAATTAAATTTTAGTTACACATTTATTCTAATTTAGTAGATCAGGAAAAGGGGAGTTGGATGGGGAAATTGGATGTGGGAAGTCATAGTTTTCCTGCCACCAGTGTGGGGAAAACACGTGTAAGAGAGTTCACAGAGCTTTTACTATTTAGTTAGATAAATAGCCCACGAAAGATAACAGAAAAGCTCCCTTTGTGAAAAAGAGATTCGTGAGAGAAAGGTCTGGAGCCTGCCCCCTACCCCAGCGGGGTAGGGGTACAGGCCTTACCTCACTGAGACCTGGGTTAGCAGTCCTTCTACTCCATTGCCATGTGGGAAAAGAGGGCCCACTTCCTCTAGGGAAGCTAGTTTTAAGTCCTCCCAAGGTGAGTTAGAGGGACAGCTGATTGGTTCATATATGACCAATCAGTTTTAGCACCTAGGTTGTAGCTCTAACTAGACACCTCCCATTCAAAGGGAGGGGCTGGAAGGGGAGAAGCGGTCCCTATACACACATGACTGTCACATTAGCTCATCAATTTTAAGCGCTTGATCTCCGGTATTTGTGCAAAGATACATAAATTCAGAACATGAAGTCATATACTTATTAAAGAAGAGAGATTAACTTTGGCATTATTGTCTTTGAGGACCTGGCCACATGCTCCGCTGGAAATGACAATTAGACATTAAGAAGTACTGAATAAAATCACTACGTGGTTGGAGGACAAAGTAATTAGTGAATTGAAGAGTTTCAATGTTTGTGCTCTCAGATGACAAAACCACACTGGGGGATTTGTTCCCTCAAATGAGGAGTGTAGGACCCAGCCTGGCTGCATATCTGATAGCTAAGCTTTAATATGCATCCGATGAGAGCATGGTAGCTCATGCCTTTGTTCCTAGCACACCTGTGCCCCCCCAGGAGGCGGGGGGGGGGATGGCTGACAGCCCTAAATCCTGTTTACAAGTGCTAATAGGTTTTACTCCTGCTGGCTGAGTTTCCCTAGCTGTGTTCCTGTTTACTGAGTCCTTTTGTGTAAGAGATAAGGCAATGCAACACATCCCTAGAATGTATATAAGGTGGGATGTGAAAATAAAGTTATGAGATCTGCTTGGACATTTCTCCCGGCTGCGTTTAATTGTCCAGCTGCCGCGCTCACCTTTCCTTGATGGAGCCAGGTCTCCTGCGGGCCAGGGAGACTGAGGCTTTTTTAGCAGGGGGCCAGGGACCCGTGCGGTAAGACATCTGGAGAAGCACCCTACAAGGAGGACAATGGAGCTAGAAGAAATGTCAGAGAAATGAACAATTTAGGATGGCCGCATAGTGGATGCCATATAATATGTGAATTCATTCTTTTCTCTGCAAATGGGATGACCCATAGTTTAAAATCCTTTATTAGAGACAAATGTGGATGGGATTTGAATAATTTTAATCAGAAATACAAATTTGAGGATGTTTGGAAAGGAGTGGGAATCTGTCATGATCACCTGGTAGGGTCCTCATATTTATGGCAAGTTAGATGATATTTCTATGAATGAAGACATAATGAGAGCCAACCAGTGTGAGTTCAGTGAAGGACTTAGTGACAGTGGATTAAAATTAGGGAATATAGGTTCCTTGTCTTTAGAATATTTACAATGGTATGAGGATCACACCATGGGCATATGTAACATATTAACAGTTATTAATTATTTAATTACTAGGATTCACTTGCAGGCTTTTATTTCATTTGATTTTTTCCTAATAATGAAAGAGGGATATAGCTTTCTTTCTATTTCAACATTGACGAAACAGGAACATAGTATTAATACATAAGCAAAGGCCCACTGCTTGTGGAAAAAATATATGAAATACCTGTTATCATACCCTACTTAAAGTTCTTTCACAGTGTCTGATACAGTGAAGTATTTATCACTTTGCTGCAGTTGAAGGAAATCTGATATCAAAATTAAGTTGCTTGCCCAAGATTGCACTCCGTCAATTTTCATGCTGCACACAGTGTTCACAGTTGGGTATTCTGAATCTGGAGTCCTTGTTCCTGACTACTCTGTTATCTCAAATCACCTTATTCTTCACATGACTGCCTATGTGATTGGGCCTTGATATAGCATTAGGGAAAGCGGAATTAGAGATGGGAAGCTGGGAGAAGAATAAATGATTAAAGGAACCAGAATGATGATGATGTATAGCCTTGTAGGAGTGAAAGTGTGGAGAAATTGGTAGATGATACCTGTGCCTTGCAGGAATCAAGATTTTGATTGATTCTGAGAACTGAGTGACAATGAAAGAAATGGGGTGGTTACTACACCAAAATCTGTTAAAATGTACAAGATGCAGGAGTTAAACAAATGGTTGCAATTAGCTTTTGGAAACAAACCTAGACAAAAACAAATTCTTTTCTAGGCACAGTGTCTCAGAATTATTGGGGAAAACACCTTTGCATATCAATGTCATGTAAATGATGAGATATGAATGTCTTGGAGCTTGTCTCCAGGCACATATGAAATATCGAGTGTTCTTCTAGTTAGGAATTCATGGTTTTCTCACAAGAATTGTCTGTATGTTGCATGTAGTAAACACGCGTTGAGTGGACAATGGACCTTTCTCTTCTGAGGACCATGTTACAGCAGGGACCTAGCATTAATTATTACCCTCTTAAAAGATGTTGGTGAATAAGTTGTTTATTTAGGGAAGTCATTTGAGTAACATTTGTTCAGTAAAGAATTCAGAGAGGAGTTTATTTTATTTTATTTTATTTTTATTGTCCATAATGAGTTACATTATTTAGTGGGCAAACAATGAGTTGTTATCCCCAGTTCCCCAATGGACCTCTCTCCATCCCCAATCAGCTGGATATCCTCCTCCTTGTGCCGTCAGGTTAGGATCTCATAGTAAACAGAAGGCACCCCGTATCCTGGTGTTGTATTTAAGTGAGGCTTCTTCACTCTGCCTTTCTGCAGCACTGCTTCAAGGCTTAAACCCTTAAAACCAGAGTTGTTTCCAATTGTCCTAATGTACATCTCAATGCTTTTGTCATGACACAAGTTCTCTAAGTATGGGCACTTGTGGACTTTGGAAAGAAATGTAGCAGAGATTAGTAGTAGCTATAGCTGGAAAGACATGTTCTCATTAAGGAGAGACCTGTGCCAGGGAGTCATGATTTCCATTCTCCTTCCCTCACTTGGACACACAAACACAATGTATCCTTTCCTCAGTGAATTTTCTCCTTAAAACTTCAGTGCTTTCCAAGGTGGGCTACTCATCAGGATTCATGTAGGGCTCCATGAGAAATAAAATACAATTTCTCTTTCACTGGAGACTTTTCTTTAGCCTCTGATTCATTTCTGGCTGAGGAAGTTAGTGGAAAAAGAAATAAAAGTCAAAAAATGAGCCACATTTTGACAAAACAGATAGTCAACTTCCATAGACTTTTGTATCCTTCTTCAGAGACTTTTCGCTCTCTTTGAAAGTTTTGCATATACAGTTTTTTTTTTAACTGTGTGGTATTAGCCTCAGTGATAAGCCACTGAGGGTCAGTCTCTAACTGCCTTTTGGATTGCTAGGAAGCAGAAGTTACATCCAACTAATAGCAACCAGCGAGTTCAGAGCATTTGCTGCTTTGAAGCCCGACTGTCAATTTTTTTCTTAAAATACACACATACATACACTGCCTTCAGTCCTCTGGCTGACTGGTTAATGTGGCTCAGCTCCTCAGCTACTGCACAATTCACTCATTTCATTTCTAGCAGCCGAGCCCCTCTGGTGTTGCCTGAGTCACCCCTGGTTCTTTCCTACAAATTTTGGTGATGATTAAGAAAGTTTGATGATATATCATTTTTGGGGTGTTCCAGACCTTTTGTCACATACAGTGAGAATTGTGGGGCTGCTATAGTCATTCCATATCAATGTCCTGAGTTAAAATAACGTGTCACGATGACTAATTACAAGGGATTTGTGGAATTCTTTAATGTTGCTTCATTTCAAATCACTTCATAAGCAGCCTGATAATGAGCTCAAAAAATTCTATTGGAGCAGAGAGAGAGCGAAAAAAAAAAACTTGTATTCACTACAGAAAAAGTAGGTTGCTATTTTATAATTAGGCCTCTGGGCTGGTGGGAAGAAGTCTTATTTCCTGTTTGAAATCCACTTTGTTAGCTCTGTGATGTGGAGATGGCTAAATGAGTATGAAATATTATAATTAAGGACATCACAAGCTGTTTATCTTATCAGCAGTGTTTTTCCTTAAAGGCTGCCTTATTGACCACTTGTGTATTATAACTGCTTTTTTGTGCATATGCTTTGCTGGTTGTAATTGACAGAAGTTTATCTGGCTCTCAATGGGAAAAGCTAGATATGAATAGTGGCCCAACAATCAGAAGTCATTTGAAAAACCTAAACTGCATTTATTCTGCCTTGGATTGGACATTCTTTTCGTTAACTGAAATAAACTGTTGATAAAAAAATAAGCGAGTTTATAATATGTAACTACATCAGGTGAGAACCTATTATCCACATTATTCTGGACCAGGATCTGTGTGAGGTGCTGCCTTAGACACACTGCCAAACACTGTGTTTTGTTTGGAGGCTGGCACAGGAAACCAATCCCATTTTGAAAATGAGAACTGGTTTATTATTGATTGGGTGGAAAGCAAACGGCCAAATCTGTAATCTCTGCTGCGATTTGAAAGGCTCTACATTATGATAATCTTCCAACCTGCCAACTTTTCGTTCAACAGTGGGAGGGTGAGTCCTGTTCTTTATGAAAGCCTGAAATGACAGTCCTCACCAGGTGCTGCTGCAGTGGCCTGGATGATGGTTATTTGCCTGGCAAGCCATTTGGCTGCACTGAAAGTTCAAATCATATATTCATTACACCTTGCTGTAATGCTGATTTCAGAAAGATCTTAGCTCTCCAAGCACATAATGAAAATCTCATGTGTTCATAAGATAGACTCAGTATACTTGGGTATTCAGCACAAGCCAGCTCTTGGCAAGATGGTGGAATTTAAACATTTCTTTTCCAATTTCCACTGACAAACCAGCTTTGAGCCTTAGAATTTGAATTCTCTTTGTGTATATGTGCACCCTGTCTAAGCAGTCTCTCCATCAAATCCCACTTAAGATAGTACACAATAAAATCATGGCAGCTCAGTTAAGATCTCCTGATGCAGTTATAGGTGACACCCAGAGCCGCTGCTGCTGTCTATGACCTTTGCATTCTGCTCTGAAAATACCAGGCCAAGGACTGAGTGGAGACTGAAATCTGGTTTTCCCTCCACTCACCTAGCACTGCCCCATGGGACTGGTCTGAAAATGTGCGGGGATGAGGAGTAGCCTTTCCTAATTTGCTGTCCACAGAGGGCGCCTGTGGCTCATTTATATAACAGTGCCCCCTGAGCTAGAACTGGGCCCCATGGTATCCTCCCAATGTAAAGATAAATAAAACTATAGTCACAGCCTTTCTGCTATCCAAATCCCAGGGCTCGTAAAACAACCATGTATAGACAGAAACTGACTTTGTGGATATACATACACATAGCTAGTAACTAGCTAGTAACTAAACATTTCCATCATTTGTACAAAATGCCAACCTGTAACTCACTGAACAATAGGCTTGTTCTACAACAGAGGATGTCGGACTTCCCCTGTCAATAACCAGACATTAATTGCTTTAGGATTTGCAGGAAACAAAGCGTTTGCTGCACCTGCAGTTCTGCTGGGGGATGAGGATGCAGCCAGAAAGGACACATACTGAGCGCTTGTGGCTCAGCTCCAACAGAGCTTTATTTGTGAATGCTGAAGTTTGCATTTCCTATACATTTCATGGGTCACCAGTGAAAAATATAAGCTTCATTCTTAGTTCAATAGCCACACAGAAGCAGATGCAGGCTGGTGTGGTATAGGGCCGGAGTTTGCTGGTTCATATCCTGTGGTAGCTGGCAAGTAAAGACCCTTCCTTTTGTGGCAGCCAAGTTAGAGCACTGCAGGGAGCATACTGGAAGAGGTCTTAACCTCACTGACATGATCTGTGACCTGTCAGCTTATCAAAAGAAAAAAATGACAAAGAGGTGGCATTTTTAAAAACTTCACCTCCTTTAAATTTTCTATCTATAGTTTTTTTAAAAGAAGGAAAGTATGTCAAACATTGTCACTGAAGTGCCAGAGAGGATCAGAGAGAATTGAGACCCACCTGCTTAGAATTATGTCATACAGCACTCAGGCCTAGAATACTTTTTCTCATTCACTAACTGGTTTCACAAATATATTGGACTTCTGCTTTGGAGAGAATGTGGAAGATAGCTGAAATGGAAAGAAAGCTTAGATCATGTGAGGATGGTATGAGCCCCTAGGAAATCCCCAAAGTGAGGCATGCCAGAGGCTGAGTGGAACAGTTACAGAAAGCTAGGGACCAGCCACCAACAGATGGCCTGGCTCATGGGTTTGCTTGTGAGCAAATGTGGCATGCACTTTAGGAGAAAAGGTGTGACTCCAGCGACAGCAGAATATCAGTAGCAATTCAAAGCCACCCACCAAAGCATAGCTTTCAGGTAAGCACATGGGCTTTCAGAAGTTCATCCTCGATGAAGGGCAGTTGTACTTTAAATGAATATTTGTCTGTAAACGAAGTCACATCTGAGACTTCCGTTTCCATCTGTAGTCAGTCCATGGGTTTCTCTGCCATTCTTCAATTATTCTCCAGGATGTCCCTCTGAAGTCACAACCCCATCATGACACCTCCTCATAGCAGCCATCACCTCACATGCAGGCTGAGTTTCACCAAGCAGAAATTTATAACTGTAACTTGAATTTCCAATGCAAACACTAATTGAGCTCAAAAAGAGAACTAATGTTCTTGTGATAGTGATCCAGAACTCTTCACAAAAATTAAATGCACTAAGCAGTTCATTCAAGTTCTAAAGTGCAAAAGCGTCCAGTGAAACATGATAGATGAAAACACATTCAACTGTCCAGCATTTTGCCTACTAAATGACATGTACGGGGTATTTACTAACCTAACTGCCGAAAAAGCAACATTAAAATCTTATCTAACTTCAGCTTCACTTCCCATAGAACAACTAATTAGGAACTTAACTTTGTTCCCCAAAACTCTGTCATGAACAGTCCATTTTCTAAGGAGGGTGGTGGTATAGGTAGGCAGGAGGAACTGGGGTCTGCTGCAGAGAGGGCTCCCTGTGGGGAGAGCTGATGTTATTGAGCAAACATGGTGTCTGTCCTTCATCCTGGAAGTTATTTCCTGTTGTGTCTGTAATTCCTTTCCTTCAACTCTAAACCTTTATAAAAGCCTACTTTTCAGGGAAAAAAAATCTTATCTAAAGTAAGGCAGTGATATAAATGTGCTAATACTATGTAACTTTTGTAAAGCTCCATATATTTTTCACTTCTTTGTTTTACTAAACTACCATAACTGTCCAGTGTGGCACTAAGACCAATTCCATCTAGCCCCTGAGGATCATGATTTGAAGGACAGCCCCAGCTCAATGGACAGAAGTCTAGGTAGAAGCTGCAGTTTCAGGTCACATTAGCACAGTTTCTCCTTTCATAATAGCAATCTCTTTTTAGAAAATAAAATTTTAATTTTAAAATTAAAATTTGGGAGACTGGGGAGATTGCTTAGTGGTTAAACGCACTTGCTTACAAGCCAGCTGGTTTAATATTCCAGTACCCATGTACAGCCAGATGTGCAACGTGGCACATGAATATGGGGTTCATTTGCTGTGGTAAGAGGCCCTGGTATGTCATTCTCTCTATCTGTCTCTCCTCACAAATAAATAAATAGATAATATTTTTTAAAATTTTACTAATGGTTTATTATCTGCATATATAAATGTGGTTAAGGAAACTAATCTGTAAAAGCCATGGCTTTTGAGGTGTTGCTACCATTTAGAAACTGTATAAAGTATATTGAAAGCATCAATTTTTCATCCCACAATCTATCTGGTACCCTTATTCCCAAAATGTAAAATTCTGGGCCAGTATCTTCTAGTTGTTGCCCCCATGTTGCTGTTTCCTAAGAACATAAATGATAGAGTGTTGTTTAAAGTTTCTATCAAAACATTCTACAGAGCCAACTGTCTCAGATGGCATTTGGTAGACCCAGCCTTTAAATGAGATACACTAACTCCTCACCTGGGCAGAAGTGCATCTGAAGACAGAGCTACAGACTTACATGTCTTGTGTAATTCCGCCAGTACTTTAACATGACACAGCTCAAAAGAACACACAGATCCTGTACTTGAGAAACCAGTGAGTCAGAGCTCAGCCCCATCAAGATAGACATTGCCTGCAGCCTCATGTGGTGCTGAAATGCTTCCTTTGGGGGAGGGGTGCATATGTTCTGGAGAATGTGGGGAGGTTAATTGCTTTCCAAACTCAAATACGTATTTAACCAGAGAAGCTCTCTGAGACATTGAGGCAGCTCTTGTCTCTCATGAGCTGGAGCAGGCCGTCTACTGGCATTTGTGGCCATCAGGCCCTTACGATGAACAGAGTTGCTTCCAAGGAACTCTAAACCTTTATCCATGCCCTTTGGACCTTGAAGGCTTTTTCTTCTCTCCCTTTCAGAGACTTGGACTCATTAGATAAAGATCTTAATTTTTAAAAATGAGAGACCATGTCTATCTCGGAGAAAAGCAGTAAGGATTTCCCTGGTTGTTCTTGTGTTCCCTAATCTGGGACCCCACTTCATTCAACAAGAAGCCCAAAGAATCCTGTTCCCAGTGCTATTACATAGCTATTTAATATGCCACCATAGAGAAGCTGCAAGCTCTGCATTCTCTTGGAAGAGCACCTTTCACAGTTTTCACTGAAGGACTTCTCTCTATGGCCCAGGAGTTCCTGGGCCATGAAACATCCTGCTGGGGCCTTTAGAAATATAAACAGCTGCCCTTCTGAACTAGAGTATTGTCTTTGCACATAATTTTTGAGATGTAACATTTCCCTTCCAAGGATCAATTATTTTTAAAAACTATATCTGATTCTCTTATGTAAAAACAGAATGACTGAATAAATATATAAATAAACAAAGCATAGTGGTTGTGCTAAGCCAGCTCTACAGATCTGCACAGACATAGAGAGGGTATCCTCTGGAGAATATAGTTTAGAACCACAAAGGTGAGAAGGAGGAGTGCAAGCAAGTGTTCAGGAAAACAGAAGACTTGACTCCACTGCCAACAGCCCTCCCATCCAGCTGTCTTGCCACATGCCGCTGGGATGAACCTCTCAACCAGGCACAGTTATGGAAGGAAGGAATTTATTGAAGTTATAGATCCACTGTTTCCATAATGGGGAAAGAGGTTGGCCCCCTTTCAAAATTCCAAGCAGCGAGAGAAAAACCCATCACAAACAACTTCAAAGACAAGCAAGTACACGTGTCTACGCAAACCACCGAAACTCCAGGCTTGTATATGTATAGCTGGAATTCCACATTCACCCCAGAAACACCTTAGAACCGGATCAGTCCCAGGTGGCATCCCCACTATCCAGGAGGTTAGAGACTAATTACAAGCTTTAACAAACTCCTAAATCTATTGGGAGACATTCATTTAAACAACCATAGCAGCATTCAAAGTTCCTAACTTGGCTTCCAAAAGATGCCTTTGACTCAAAGGAGATTAAAAACTAGGTGAAATTTCTGAAGGACATACTTGGATTTTGGTCCCTTTTTCCTTTGAAAACTGTCTAATATGAAGCTGTCTTCAACTACTAGAACAAACAAAAGCAGAATGAGATTCTCACCAAAACACCCTTGTGGTGCTAGGGGGATGCTCTACAGGAAGCTACTCTCCCTCTCCTCCATCCCTTTCTCCCTCCTTCCCTCCTTCCTCTCCTCTCCTTTCCTTAACTTGGTAAGGTCTAGTCTTTGGCTATAACTTCAAAATAGTATGGCATTTAGAATACCCAAATATACAGCTATGAGTTTTTAAGTTAGTGTTAAAAGACTCTCAACTAGGAGATTATTTTTATATAAAACAATATTTGTATGCTCCCTGGTGGTTTACATTTGCAAATACTAGAACACAGCTTGAATGGCTGCTTTCATTTTAGAGATGATCTCTTTGGAATTCATCTGAGCAAACCCAGACACAGTTCAGATGCATAATACATTTTTTTGTTAAATTACAGTGTGTAAAATTTGAAATTATATCCGTTACTTATCTTTAAACCTTAGACTTCTAAAGAATAAATATTTGTAAGTAAGTGATGTTTTAGCTACAAAATAAAGAGTTACCAGCCTGGGCACAGTTGCTATCATTTTATTATTTCTCATTTGATGCTGTTCTCATGTTGTTGGCTATCTTATTAGTCCTTCCTGTTGGGAAATATTTTCTTAAGCATAGTATCTTAATAACCATCAAGGTGGCTCACCCAGGGTTTCCTAATGCTCAGCATACCCAGGAATTATAATGTGCAAAAAAAAATAATCATGTGGGAAAAGCAGCTGCATTTAAAAGACTCTGCCTGTGAGTACAATGTTTTCTGCAATCTAGGCATATTGATAATATAGAGAGAGCCTCCCTTGACAAATATTACATGATTTTTGAAAAAAAACAGAAAGGTCTTTCCTTTTAAGATGATATCATTTTACAAATCTACCTCTAAATCTGGAAGGCAGACTCATCATTTCACAGTCCATTTTCAGCAGTGTCTAATTTTATGAAGCTAATCAGTCTAGGTAGATGAGGGAAAGCTGTTGTAACTGCAATTGTTACAACAAGTAATTGTTACAATTACTGTTATCAGCTTCTCTTTCAAAGTGCTCTCCTCCATGTATATTTCACTATTATAAATCATAAACAGTTGGCATCATCTTGTGACAAGCTACATATTTTTGTTATACTTCAAGTGGCTTTATTCTTCATTTATTTCTAATGTATTTTTTATTTATACAATCATTGTTAACCAATATGTGATTACATTTATTTATCTCACTATTCCTCATTCTTCAGAACCTTTGAAACAGTTTACATAATAGCAAACAGGCTGTGGGATGCATACTTCGTCAGTTGTCAGTCACTCAGAATTTACCAAATTAATTAATTTTAGAAATATAACAAATGCTTTTGTATGACTGAGAATTTATGCCATTCATCAATTTGAGCTTTCAGGTCACTAAACACTTCTTTCACTTTTTTTGAGGTATATGAAGATAAGAGATCAAATACCAGGTTAGTGTTTTGCAAATGGCTAATTATAGTCAATTCCTGATCATATTTGGGAGAGTCATTGCTGATTATTATCTCCAAATCTTTCTTTCAAGTTTCACTGACATTGAAATAGAATGTACCATAAAGTCACTGTGGTTATTACTCAATGCCTTTTGTCTAATTTCCTGTTCTGTTTCAGCCTGTAACTCAGCAGGAGATCTTTTATGTCAAAACACTTAATTACATCCCTGATCCCCAATCACTGAAGGTTAAAAACAAAACAAAACAAACAGTAAAAACAAACATGGCATATTTATAGCTTTTTGTCCTGATTCATGATTAGGTTCTACCTGTTTGTCCTGAAGCTGTTTGCAGGGCACAATGGAAACCAATGAGAATGTTTGGAAGACACAATAATCTGATCATTACCTATTCTTGGAACCTCCCTCCATTAGGGTTAGTGGGTGATGATACCAGGAATTAGAGAAGAGATCCTACAACTGCCATGTATGCTACAAAATTTATGTGTCATGTATATGAGGTGATTAATGCTATGTGTGTTTCAGAGCATACATTAGGGTAGTAAACATCTTGTTTGTGATATATATATATACAAACACACAGTGTTGTTATTACTCAATGTCCTTTATCTAATTTCCTGTCTTCTAGCCAAGAAGCCAGCAAGAGATCTTTTATGTCAAAACATAATATATATATATATATATATATATATATATATATATATACACACATACACACACACATATATATATATATATACATATGCATATACATATACATACACACATAGATAGATAGATAGATAGATAGATAGATAGATAGATAAACTAATAAACTACAAATGGGTAACATAGTGCAGTTCAAACCCTGCTGTGATAGTTAAGTTTGTTGTCAACCTGACCTGTTTCATAATTAGTAATCTTTGGTGGGTTTCTGAGGTTGTTTAGAGGAAGGCAGCCCTCTCAGTAGGGAACAGTATGTAATGAGGCTCAGGGGAGCTAGATACAAACATCTCTTCCTGGGAGGGCTGTGCAGAAAGGAAATTCCAGAGACTCATGAAGCCAACAAATCTGGGACAGGGTTGCAAGACCTCACCCTAAGACTATCTAAAGGGGAAGGAAACCTCTCTCTTCTCCCACCTATTTTGTTGGTATATGTATGGTGTTGGTGATACGTTTCTCTCTCTCTGCTTGGACCTATGAAAGGGGTGGGGGGGGGTAGCCTCTTTCGACATTATGGAACTTCCCCTGGATCTGTAGCTTTGATAAATTGTTTCCTCCTATAACTTCCTGGTGTGGAGGTTCATCCCAGCTGCATGTGGCTGACTGTGACACCTGCTATCTGTGTGTAAATGAGGAAGAACTACCTGCATCCAGCTGCATCCTCATCTACTATTTTGCAAATCTCATTAGATAAAGCCCACCGAATATGTGTAAATCCCTATTCCCAAAATCAGAATATTTTTCCCTCAAATAAATTTCATTCTTTGTAGCTGTGAAGCTGTTATGTATATATTTCAAGGGTATGTTCAGAACTAAAAGGCAAGCATTTTATTATTTTTTAAACTTTTTATTGGCTGCTTCCATAATTATAGACATTAGACATTAAACCATAATAATTTCCTCCCCACCCACACTTTCCTCCTCTCAGTTCCACCCTCCCTCTCTCAATTAGTCTCTCTTTTATTTTGTTTTCATATTTTCCTCTTATTATGAAGATCTACTGTAGTAGTAGTGTCAGGCACTGTGAGATCATGAATATCCCAGCCACTTTGTAATCTAGAAGTTTGCATTTTATTTTTTTAGTGAATATTCGCCTAACATAATTATCATGACAAAGCCAACTTATTTCTTTTCTTTAGGACAATATTGTGTGTAGCAATTTTCCAGCAAACTGGAGAATTTCTTCCTTGCTAATCAGGCTTTTTCTTGAAGATATATATTTTGGTTTGGATAAGCTTCTTGCTGCTGACCTTCTCCTGCTGGATTTCTGAGCACCATGTGACCCTAGGAAGGCAGTGCTTAGAATGTGTTTCTACTTCACCTGGGAGATGAGCTAATGCATTTCATCATTAGACTCTCATGGAAATACACAGTGAAAGAAGGGTATCTGGTTAGTGCAGAGGCAAAGTACTACTAACGTTTCCTCAAAGATTGCTGCTTGATTAAGGGGCTCTTGCTGTAAGGTGTTCAGCCTTTTTACAGATCATATGAACTGCTATTCTTGGCTGTATAGCATAAATTGAACATCTGATTTTTTTCTTTACAAAAAATAGTGATTATATTAAGTAGTCCTCATGTGAAATATAATTCCTTGAAAATTTCAAGTAGAATTCAATAAGCAGACTAAACTGTGTTTCAGAGTTGGACAGAATTTCATGAGCTAGAAAGTTTTAGGGTACTTACACTAAACTTTCTATGCAAGCATGTCAAATACAACTCAGACTAGAAAAGTCTTGCTTTTAAAAATTGAGAGATAGTCTAATAAATTGCTGTATTTAGAAAACAGACAATATTTCTTTCCTCTTACGTTCCTGAAAGGGTTAAAATAGTTTGCCTTTGTTAAGAGCTGGAGAAGGAAGTGAAAGGGAGAGGAGGTAAGCCTAGGGCAAATATATAATTTATTATCCAAACTGGGACAGTTTTGGAACAAACAGTACTCTAATAATAATTCCACCAGACAAAAGGCATAAATCGAGCCTCTTACAGGCAGGCCAGGATGTTTGGTGACCCCTGGGAGGCACAATTAGTAGGGCTTTATGTCCTTGGTCTTTTAGTCTTGCTGTGACCATGGGCTCCCAGTAGAAACATCATTTCAATTGAAGTCTTTTTTTCTTCAAGGTTTCTGATCATAAACTTGCTGCATTGTAAGTGATCTCAGTTACACTTTGTGGTGGGGTGGGTTCTCTGTTCTTGGCATTCTGTTATTAGATTAACAAGCATTTTATTGTCTCTTTTGTATATGTGCTTTTCATATTTGGTACAATCAAAATGTGAAAAGAGAAAAAGTAACTAATAGAACAGCTAAAAAAAGAACATTGAAGCCCACTTTTGGAATTACCTTTAACTCTTAGCTAGCGTTTGTTCTTCAGAGCTGTCTATCTGTGAATCATACCTTTTTTTTCTTTCTATAATAATACTGGTTTTTTTTCGTTTTCACTGGTAACAACTGTGATTATTTCACAGTAGGGCTTTTCCAAGAATGGGATGTATGATAATTTTGGTACATAATCTTGATGAAGCATGAAATTTAGGAGAATAATTTGAAACAAGGAAAATTGTGAACCATTTTTAAGAAAATGTACTGTTTGCTTTCATTCATTAAATAAATTCTGTTGCCTGACACCTTTTGGGTAATATTTACTAATAATAAGTCTGTTATGTAAATGACATGGAAGTTTCCTTGAGGAAAGGAAACTAGAAATCAAGCCAACCTGCTGAATTTAAACATGAAGTCATATTTTTTGCAGGCACTTTGGAAACACTGTGTTTGGTTATAGAGTAAACAAACCAACTAACAAGCCAAAACAATGATGGCCACCACACCAACACATGTAAAAAATCAGGGATTTGAATACATAATCTCACTTAAGCCTTGCAGAAATCTTATGGTTGAATTTTCTATATTAGGTGAAAAAAGTAAAACAAAATGCACAGAAGGTAAATTACTGGGCCAAGTTCATAGAAATTTGACAAAAATGAAAATAAAATTAAGCATGTATTAAACAAACACAACTATCTAATATCTGTAAATTAGAGGATTTAGATAACATATCAGCAAGATCAAAATAGATATCTCTTAATGTATATTCATTGTGCAAAGTGAAGTTTTACTGTGACATGGATATCATGTACTAATCATATGCATCCCCCTTTATCCTCCTTTGTCCCCTCCTGCTTATTTCCTTCCTCTTCTCAATAGTTCTTCTTTCATGTTCTATACATGTATATGTCTGAACATATACAGATATATGAATAAATTATATGATATATATATCACATTTGAGAGATGGCATGTGATATTTACCCAGTTTCCCATATTTTGCTTGACATAACGTCTCTGTAATTTCCCTGCCAGTGGTATGATGAAATTATTCCTTATGGTTGAATAAAATACATTCTGTATATACCACATTGTCTTTACCATTTGTCTGTTGATGGATGTGTACACAATAGACTAATTCCATACTTTGTTTTTGGTGAATGGTGCTACAGTAAACACGGATGTGCAGGCATCTCTGTGGTGTACTAACAGATAGCTTTGAGTATGTATTTGGACACTGTACAGGTGAATCACACTTTCATTTTGAGTATCAGTCATCTTGCTTTATATAGAGATAAGCATGAAATGACTGTCTGATAAGGATGTCCATAATCAAGGAAGTTATAGCGAGAGCGTGTAGATGGGACTGCATGAAGTTAAAAAGCTTCTGCACAGCAAAGGAAAATACAGATCAAGGAGACAGCCTATAAACTTGGAGAAAATCTTAGCAAGCCATACATCTGGCATGGCGTTAATATCTAGAATATACAAAGTATAGTTTAAAAATCATTGGTGTCTATAAGATATGCATATATGTGTGAGTGTATGCACATGCCACACACACACATGCACATGTGGAAGTCCTTGCTTTCCACCTTGTTTGAGACATGGTCTCTTGTTCTGTGTAGCATACACAAAGACAGCTGGCCTGGGAGATTCCTGGATTCTCCTGTCTCCACCTCCCATCTCATTGCAGATGTGCTCTCTGACAACTGCCTTTACATGAGTTCTTGGGATCAAAACTCAGATCCTTATGCTTGCAGGCAAGTTCTTTACCTTCCCAGCCATCTCCCCAGCCCCAAAGTATAATTGTAATAAACAGATTATCATTTAAATATTAAATGCTCAAAGATATTAAATGCTAAATAAATATTTTAATGTCATATTCTTAGTAATCTGCAAGCAGCATTAAGAAAGTGAAAAGTGAGAGAAGTGTCACTAAAAACAGAACGGGCAGCTCCTTCTTTGACTACACACCTCTGATCTCCTCTTCCTTGTCTTGGTGTCACCCTAAATGAGACGGTGGTACCCCAAGATCATGTTTACTGGCACCTAATACCTCTCAGCTCATTCTGTTTGCTATGAATATCATGAGAACTCTTCTCCTCAAAGACCCATCAACAAGGTAACATTAATACATGAGGATTGATAACTGGGACATTCATGACCCCTTGGGGTTGGTGTCCCCCACCAAGACCCACCTACTTTGAGCCCATCATTTTGACATGAGGATTGAAGACAAAACGAATGAAATGATAAACCAGAGGAAGGACTATCTTGGAAGAGGCGGTCCTCACTGGATTGGGAGCAAGAAAGAGGGTAGAAAAGAGGATATGATCAAATTGCAGTATGTTAATATATTAAATTTCTCAATTCAAAAAGAAAAAGAAAGAAAACAGTAAAAAAATCTGAACATAATATTTGGAGGTTTTGATACTTTTGAGCACAAATCTTATGTTTTACTATGCAAAACCTTACCTTAAGGAAACAATTTGTCACAAACCAAGAATAACAAAACCTGAATGTTAAATTAATTGATGTAACTGTATCTTATCTCTCTAGACAGTAGTTTGGCAGATGGCATGTCCATCTCCTAGAACTTGTTTATTCTTCAAAAAAAGAAAACTGGAGACCAGAGCAAAAAAAAATGTCTGATCAATTTCTGAATTCTCCTATAGAACATTATCTAAATGTTCTCACCCAATCTGTGATCATGGCCCACACAACAGATAACTGTGAATTTTAAGAAAGTGTACCCTGTAGGCCAGGGACATAGCTTCCTCTGTTCACTGTCTTATGACCCACCCCTCTCCTCATATGGGTCAGCACTAATTTTTATATGCTTTCATGAGTGTTGTTTGAGCTCTGGAGTCTGGGAGAACATTTTTGGGTTTTACATATTGCAAATAAATTACTAAAGCAATTTTTTTCATGGAAGATCAAGGAACGTCACTTTGTGAAAGCACGTGTAAGGTTGTTTGTATTTTTAAGACACTATGCTGGACATCATATAATGTCTGGAAGTCAGCAGCAAAACAGCCCACCATTCAGATATATATTTTAAGTCTTAGTCCTACCAGTATTAGCTATGTGATCTTGGATATATATATAACCTCTTTGCTCCCATTTTCCTTATCTGAAAATGGGTTAACAAAGTTCTATTCCCATGATTTTAGACAAGATCAAACTTATAAGACTAAGTTTATGACATATAGTGCAGCTTTGCACAATGAAATAGACCCAGATTCTGACCTAAAGATGCACTTACATTAACCTAAAATATAGACACTACCAAGGCATGTTTGAAAATGTTATCATTCTATAATAAAGTACTCCAGAAAGTACTAAGTTCTAGTTTGACTGTGGTAGCCAATAACTCTGTAATGATCGGCATCATTTTTCCCATAGAAGTGAAAAAAATGCTAGTCCTAAAATTTCTTTGTGATGAATGTGGTTCATGGCCCTTCATCATATTTGGAACAAAAGTTGAAATAGTATTTCACAAAGCACAGTTGTATCTAATGTCTCCTTTATGCTAACTCAATAAAAGAAGCCCTTTGAATCAATAACATAGATAGACATTGCGCTTTAAGATGCAAAGCTGTTGGGACATTTGCTAGACAATCTGTTTTATTTCTTCATGTTAAATTCTATCCATTGGTGATAAGCACTTATTTAGTCCCTGCCACATCTTTCTTCCAGAAACACCTTGCAATGACTTGTAGAGCTAATGACACAGGCAAATTACATACAGAGTTACATGCTGGGGAATATTTCTGAAAGATTGCTTTTAAAAGGCTGCTAATAAGTTGGTGCCTGATTTCCATTAGTGACCTGAAAACAAATGAAGCCTGTGGCATTTCAAGCAAAACTGGTAATTATAGAATTTCTTTTGTTTCACACAAAAATCAGTTATATATCTTTGATTAAAATATCTGCAGTTCTATTTTGATGTGCACAAAATGTCAGAAATACTTGCTGAATATTTTTTGTAAATTCAGGTATTCACTAATGCAATGAAATTATTAAACAGATTTTAATGGATATATTATGTAAATGCATAAATTCTTAGCTTTATTCCTTACTTAAGCTAGCAATGAAATCCTTTTTTATTAGAAACCAGAGTAATGTTATTATAACCATTATTGTTTCACAATTGAGATTAGAAATATATGAGATGTGTTTTTGAATATAATTTTTCTTTTTCACATTTTCTAATTAAGTGATGTTTGAACACCAAAATAAAAGACAATGCTGAGTATGCAGAAGCTAAAATTAGACGAGCCTGCATGGGCTGTAGACATGCATGGCCTTGCTGCTCTGTGGCACAGCTTGTCTCTGAGGGAAACTCCGTCATAGGACTGCAGTGCTTTTTCTTTCTTTCTTTTTTTTTTTTTAGATTTTTTTTATTGTCCATAATGAGTTACAACATTTAGTGGGCAAACAATGAGTTGTTATCCCCGATTCCCCTCCCTGCAGTGCTTTTTCAAACTGTCTGATAAGAGACTTTCAACTCAGAGTGTCTCACTGTTGCAATGCCTTCTCATCACGGTTGCTGAAAACATATAGCCTTTGTCAGGTTACAGAATGTTTTAATTCCCAATGTAAATCTGGGTGACATGTTTGTTATGCTAGCGGATACACCTGACAGAATTTATTCTGTGTTTTCCAGGAAAAAGCACACAGCACCACGTTCATGGGATATCATTTCTTTTATATGCACATGCCTTTCTGTAGCTGGGAAAACCATTTCAAACCAGAGTTGATTTCATATAAAAATAACTTGTGAGGGGTATTTGTGTAATTCCTTGGGAATGATCATTTTTAGCAAATATAGCTGTTACTTCTGCAAATGGTTTGATGCTTTGTGTGAAGCAGTCAATAAGGGTAGTAGGTTAATAAAAGTAAAGCTTTCACCACACTTGTTAACCCCAAGAAATACATTAACTGGACTCTTTAGTTATTTACACATGTGTATAAAACATGTAAAAATTATGATACATGCATTCAAAATAGCCCATAAAAAGGACAATTACATGCATATGTTTTTGAAACCATACGTCCTATGTGTTCATAAAAATA
This sequence comes from Zapus hudsonius, assembly GCA_004024765.1. Classification (NCBI taxonomy): domain Eukaryota; kingdom Metazoa; phylum Chordata; class Mammalia; order Rodentia; family Dipodidae; genus Zapus; species Zapus hudsonius. The sequence continues at coordinate 20,574 of PVHP010010498.1, forward strand.
TTCAGAAATACATTCATTCTTCAGTGCAAAAATAGGTAGGTATTAAGAAAGCTTTCCTTGAGACCCAAACTCCATCTTTTATTTATGGTGAGATACATTGCCTCTAGCCACCAGAACACAAGTTCAGATTCAGGTCAGTTGGATGTGAGGAAACCTACCTAAAATGAATTGTTGGCCACAATATTTAAAAACATTATGAGCTTGAATGTATGTGGTTTCTCCAGGAATTAAAGTTTTCTGCATCTAAAAGCAGAGTTGCGATCTCATTACAAGATATCCCATGTTCTCTGTCTCTGTTTTGAGAGTTCCAGGATGGGAAGATGTGAGTTAAGCTAGTTTTGCACTATACCACTACAAAGATTTTAAAGTGTACTTTTCAACTGCAAACTGTGAGTATTGTCAAAGCTTCAGCAGAATTCTTTTTCATCCATTCTTTCACTTGCTTTTGTTTCATTTTGCATGTCTTTGAATTTATCATCCTTATTTCCTGAGACTGTAATATATATATATATATATATATATATATATATATATATATATATATATATATATATATATATATATATATATATGTGTGTGTGTGTGTGTGTGTGTGTGTGTGTGTGTGTGTGTGTGTGTTGTAAGAGCTAGTAGAACAAAAGCAGAAGTAGAAATAATTCAAAACTGAGCTTCTAGTTTCTATCATTTTAATGTTTTCACTGACAATGCAAAAAGCACATTTAGAGCATCTGAACTTACTTGAATGAATTGCTGTGTTGGCTCAATTAATACATCTTAATTTCATTTCTCAGGAGCAAGACTTTTGGAAAATATTTAAATTTCTATTTGCAGCCCACACTCTGTGGCATGTGGCATTTCAGTTTGCAGGTGTCCAGAATCTATCTTTCTAGTAATAGTTATCAGGAAGGGTAGACTCTTGCCTTATTGATGTAAGTGGAGCTATTCTTAAAGTTTACAAATATTGAAAAGAGACAGTGAATTGATTAGAAATGCTCTGGCTTTGAATATTTTCTTTGGTGGGATTATGTGCTATTGTGAAGATTTTTCTAAGATATCTAATGGTGAGCTAAAGGATATTTAGGTTAATGTATTTCTATTTCAGTACTCAAACAACATCAGAACCCTGCAAGGCTCATGCTCAACCAAGGTTGACAATAATTGCACAAGAATGAGCACCTGCTGAAAAGCTGTGGCTATGCAGGGCAATGGGGTGGGCTATGTACAAATATTTGAACTGTAAGAGAAGCCAGTTTTCCTCTGGGAAATTACTCAGAGTGCAAAACAAGCATATTCTTCTAATTAAATAGATTATGCCTATGTCACCTCAAAGAAAGTCCTCAGATACACACTCTCTTGAGTTATAAGAATATCCTAGGTTAATTCTCTGGCAATTAAATCTAACCCCCCCCTCCTGTTTCTTTGCCAGTTTTGTTCCTTTTCCTTTTTTCTGTTCTTTTTTCTGACTTCTCACATTGTTCTTTTCTTTCTTTTATCTTCCATCTTTCTTGTTCTTAGCTCTCCTGCCTGTTAAAAGGAGCAGTCTGACCTCCTCGTCCTTCTTTGTCACTGGGGTCACAGCATCCATACTAGAGACTGCCACAGGTCATTGGGTAGGTACAGGGTCATCACATACCTGTGCTCCCACAGGGAGCTAATGTAACTATGTTCCTTCAGAGTCATCACACTGCTCCCACATCTCTGCCAATTTCCTTTGGGCATCTTTTAAACATCTGATCTGAGTTTTTGTACACCTATCTAGCCATCTACCTATACTGTGGGCATGTTGGAGATAAAGATCCCATTTGCTCCTTCTTGACCTCCCATATCGGACATGGTCATGGTTACAATAGACAGACCAAAGTCATCAAACTTAATGTTTGTGCTGAGTCACCAGCAGCAAATACACCTTTAAAACCTGTGAAAAGCTATGTCCTTTAAAAATCCTCAGCATTCCTCTTTTACTCTGCCTTGTTATATCTTTTTGCTCATGTCCTGTTCCCTCACTAATCTGTCTCCATGTGTCTTTACCAATAGAAGAGTATTTAGGGATATTTGGAGTGCTTCCACAGGGCATCACACAGTGTGCTGCAAAGGAATTTATGGCTCCCCAGAAGGGAGACTAGGACTGAGGAAGAAATTGTATTGTACTAACAAGCAATCATCGTAAAATCATTTTAAGACGTTGACAATAATTTACCAGTGGTTGGTTGTCAAGAGAGAAAAGGAAGAGGGAAAGAAAAGAAAGAAGTAGTCTTTTATACTCAATACCAAATAATTCCATATGACAACGCAAATCAAGTTTGAGTGCCAGAGCATAGAAATTAAAGCCCACTCAGCCATTAGGTTGTCTGTCTTTATCAAGAAGGCCTGGAGAGTCACTGCCTCAGAAAAGAAATGGAAAAGAAATGTAGAAAAGGAATTTGAAGACAAGAGGCTTAAAATAAGAGCACTTTGCAGTTTGTTTCAAATGAAAGCCTCTGCAAGGCATAGTACTGATGTCTTACCAAAATTGATGGATACATGCTAGGTCAGGTCATGCCATTGAATACCAGTGGATATCATCTTAGGAAAAGATGGAAATGAGGTGGCGTTAGGATCCTAAGCAGCACGGCTTTATGAAATATACCACTCAGATAGGAGGCTTGGGGTTCCTCTGTTAATGACAGGTTGGCATATGTACATGAAACAAGTTGCTTCAACAATATTTGAATATGAAAAGCCTGAGGTGAAGAAAAGAAAGCAAGAGAAGTAGCAAACTAGCCATTAAAGCATCTCAGGACATAGATGTGGAGAAGTGTATATCAGACTGTGGGAGAGCTGACAGGGACTGGAAGGTCTGTGAGGGGAAGCACTGAGGAATTCACTATAGAGCCAACTTTATGGTATTGCATTATGTAAATTTTAATTTTTAATTCTTACTGAAAATCTAAAAATCTCATGATTAAAAACTTTCTTTTTTTAACTTGCCATTTCTATATGAACACAGGACACTGTAATATATATATATATATATATATATATATATATATATAGTAATTGTCAGGGTTCGCTAGAGGAAACAGAGTTGACAGAATGGATTGTAGTAAAAGGGAATATATTGGGATAGCTTACCACAGTCCAACAATAGCAGTCTGCAGGCCCATAGGTGAAGAAACCAGTAGCTATTCAGTCCACTTGGCTGGAGGTCTCAGCAGTCCCAATCCAGCCCAGAAGGCCCGATGGCTCCCTTGGGAGTGGCTGCTCTTCAAATCCACATGTGAGGCAGAGGAAACTGGGTTCCCATGTCCAGGAAGGGTAGGAGAGCAGTATGCCAGTGCAAGTCACAAACAAGCACCAGCAGCCAACAAGCAGGGAGGCCAGGAGGGAATTTTTTCCCCTTCATATAGCCTTAGGGTGTGGTCTTGCAACCCTTCCCCAGATTTAATGGCTTCCTGAGTCTCTGGAATTTCTTTCCTGCACTGCCCACACAGGAAAGGATGTTTAGTTCTAGCTTCTTTGAAATTCTTTACATCCTGCCCCCTACTGAGAGGCTGCCTTCCTGTAAACATCCTCAGAGACCCCCCAAGATAATTAAAAAGATCAAGTTGACAACAAAACCTAACCATCACACACACACACACACACACACACACACACATATATATATATATATATATATATATATATATATATATATGATGTTGCTAATCTTGGCAGTATAGATGCATTTTTGTGTGTATTTTCGGAGCTGATTTTTTGACAATACTGATTAAGAAACATCAAAATGTCACCTGGGTTTTTTTTTTTTCTGACCAAGAATAACAAAGTACATATTAGTAGTGATGGCCTATTTTAAAAGCCCTATGTCTTTGTCTGTTGAGCTGTCTGTAATCATCAGAGGGGAAAATAGCTTTGAAAGCTCATACTCTGGTGGGGGATGGGGAGGAGGGATGAGCTTTAGTGCCTCAATCTGACAGAAGAGCTGGCAGTTTGCATAGGCACTTTTTTGAAACCCTTTTTTATTTGATGTTGTTAGGTTCTAGAAGTTTATGGTCCCAGGGTGTAAGTCTTGATTGGGACTAGTCTGCTTAGCATAAATTTTTTCAGGTTAAGTTTTGCAGCTCTAAAGAGAAAAGAACACAGAGGAGGGAGGAGGGGTGAGGGGAGGAAAGCAGGGAAAAATGGAATTTTATGTCAAACAAAGATAACAGAAGGGGGCGGAGCAAGATGGCGGACGAGTAACAGCATCGCCAGGACTCTCTTCGGAAAGGTTTGATCTCTTCAGCTGGGATCCAAACTTTGGTCACCCGCCGGACCTGATTTCGGGCCCTCCCTCCCTCACCTGCCCCTGGGCCAGAGAAGAAGGGGTTCTCCAGCAGCTCTCTGCTCCCCAGCAGAGCAGAGGAGCGAGCCCTCCCCCCCACTAGCTCCCGCCATTATCCCCTCGCTGCGGGTTCCGAGTGCCGCCAATTGAGCCGCTTCCCCTTGTGGGAGCACCTGATCCTCGGACGTGCTAGTCTCCACAACCCCCCCACCCCCCACATACTTGGGCAGGCTAAGCTAGCTAAGTCCCGGGGCCAAACCTGAGGCAGATACCTGAGAAGCTTGAGAGGGGAGGAGTTATCTCTCCTCGGAGGTTTCTTTGCCTAACTAGGATCCAGCCCCAGGTGGCGGCTGGGCCTGTCCCTGAGCCATCCAGCCTCTCCTCAGCTTCGGGACCTAGGCGGGGTTCCCCGACTGCTCTCGGCTCTGCAGGGGAGCGCGCAGCTGGGCCCTCAGGCTTCTGCCTTCATCCCCTCACTGCGACGGGTTCCCGGTCATTGGCGCCAATTGAGTGGCTTCTCCGCGAGAGCTCCCTGTCCTCAGAAGTGGTCCTCTCCACCAGCTGAGAGGGGAGGAGTTGTCTCTCCGCGGAGGTTTCTTTGCCTAAATGGGACCCAGCCCCGGTTGGCGGCTGGGCCTGTCCCTGGGCCGTCCAACCTCTCCTCAAAAAATTTTCCTATCTAATAAGAGAAAGTCCACTCAACTTTCAAGGGGCACAGAGGACCCCAAACAGATTTGACATGAAGAGAAATTCTCCAAGACACATTTTAATTAAGATGTCTAACATAGAAAGCAACGAGAAAATACTCAAAGCTGCTAGAGGAAAGCAGACAGTAACTTACAGGGGAAAAGCCATCAGACTTACCTCAGACTTCTCATTAGAAAGCATGAAAGCCAGAAGGACTTGGAATAATGCTTTTCAGGGCCTAAAGAAGTATGGCTTTCAACCTAGACTATTGTACCCAGCAAAGTTATCCCTCCTGATAGAGGGAGAGGTGAAAGCGTTACATGAAGTGAAACAGCTCTACGACTATTTCAAAACAAAGCCACAATTTCAAAAGATCCTACAAGAGATATCCCATACAGAAGAAACAAGAAATCTTCCTCAGAAGAGTACCAGAGATCAGACATGGCAATCACAGTCAGTGTGCTAATAACAAGAGCACAGACGAAACCCTCATTATCCCTTCATCATGGCAGGGCTCAAAGCAAACCTCACAGTTATGTCACTGAATATAAATGGACTTAACTCCCCTATAAAAAGACCCAGACTTGCAGGGTGGATCAGAAAAACGGACCCTTCCATCTGCTGTCTTCAGGAAACACACTTTACTTCTAAAGACAGCAACCTCATTAGAGTAAATGGATGGAAAACAGTTTATCAGGCATGTGGAAGTAAAAAGAAAGCAGGTGTGGCTACACTAATCTCTAACAAAATAGACTTTACACCAAAATCAATTAAAAAGGATAATGATGGTCACTTTTTACTCATCAAAGGAAGGATCCACAAGGAAGATGTCACCATCATCAACATATATGCACCAAATTTGGGTGCAACACAGTTCATAAAGGAAAACCTACTCAAAAATAAAGCAGAAATAGACTAATACCATCATAGTAGGAGACTTTAATACACCTTTATCAGCTCTAGACAGATCAACCAAACAGAAGATCAGCAGGTACATAACAGAGCTTAATGACACCATTGACCAGCTGGGATAACAGATATTTACAGAACTTTCTACCACAAAGACACAGAATATACATTCTTCTCAGCAGCACATGGGATTTTTTCTAAAATTGATCACATCTTTTGTCACAAATCTTCCCTAAACAAATTCAGGAAGATCGAGGTAGTTCCTTGCATCATATCAGACAACAGTGCATTGAAGGTAGAAATTAACAATGGAGCAGGTTCCAGAAAATATACAAAGTACTGGCGCCTGAATAATGCGCTCCTAAAAAATGATTGTGTCATCCAAGAAATAAAACAGGAAATTCAGAATTTCCTAGTATTAAATGATGATGATAACACATCATATCAGAACTTATGGGACACAATGAAGGCAGTCCTGAGGGGAAAGTTCATCGCGCTAAATGCCTTCATATCAAAGACAGAGAGTCTCATATCAATAGCCTAACCACCCACATAAAAGCATTGGAACAGATGGAAAAAGCTAACCCGAGGAGCTCCACACGGAAGGAAATAATTAAAATCAGAGCTGAGATTAATGAATTGGAAATAAAAAAAAAACAATTTAAAAAATTGATAAATCAAAGAGTTGGTTCTTTAAAAACGTTAATAAGATTGACAGACCTCTGGCCAACCTAATCAAACAAAGAAATGAGAAAGCCCAAATCAACAAAATCAGAAAGCACAATGGTGAGATCACAACAGATACCAAAGATATTGGAGAATCATCAGGTCATACTTCCAAAACATCTACTCCACAAAATTAGAGAATCTGGAAGAAATGGACAGGTTTTTGGACTCCTACCAACTGCCAAAGCTTAACCCAGAGCAGGTAAAAGCACTAAATAGACCTATCACACCAACAGAGATTGAAAAAGTAATCAAAAACCTTCCCAAAAGGAAAAGCCCAGGACCAGATGGTTTCTCAGCTGAATTCTACCAAGCCTTCAGCACAGAGCTGAAACCACTATTTCTGAAGCTTGTTAGAAGCATAGAAAAAGAAGGAAGGCTTCCAAACACCTTCTATGAAGCTTTGATTGCCCTAATCCCCAAACCAGGTAAGGATGCAACGAGAAAAGAGAACTATAGATCCATATCTCTGATGAACTTAGATGCAAAAATCCTGAACAAAGTCCTAGCAAACCGGATACAATGCTACATCAAAACTATTATCCACCCTGACCAAGTTGGCTTTATCCCAGAGACGCAGGGATGGTTCAACATACGCAAGTCGATAAATGCGATACACCACATTAATCGGCTCAAACACAAAAACCACATGGTTATCTCGATAGATGTGGAGAAGGCTTTTGACAAAATTCAACACCTCTTCATGTTCAAAGTTCTCGAAAGAATAGGCATAGATGGCCTATTTCTCAATTTAATAAAGTCAATTTACAAATCTCCTAAAGCACAGATCATTGTCAATGAGGAACGACTCAGGGAGTTCCCACTCAATTCAGGAACAAGACAAGGATGCCCACTCTCACCACTCCTCTTTAACATAGTGCTTGAAGTTCTAGCTCAAGCAATAAGAAAAGAAAAGGACATAAAAGGAATACAAATTAGAAAGGAAGAAATTAAACTATCACTCTTTGCAGATGACATGATCCTTTATATATAAGACCCAAAGAATTGTATCAGCAACCTCTTGAAGGTGATTAATGCCTTCAGCAATGTGGCAGGATACAAAATTAACAAACAAAAATCAGTAGCCTTTCTATACGCAGAAGGCAAGCAGACAGAAAAAGACATCAGAGAGACTGTCCCATTTTCTATAGTCTCTAAGAAAATCAAATACCTTGGAATATCAGTAACCAAGGTTTTAAAGGACTTATATAAGGAAAATATTGAAATACTCAAGAAGGAAATAGAGGAGGACGTGAGAAGATGGAAAGATATTGAATGCTCATGGATAGGGAGAATCAATACAGTAAAAATGGCAATCCTGCCAAAAGCGATTTACAGATTCAACGCTATGCCGATAAAAATCCCAACCTCGTTCTTCACAGACATAGAAAAAATAATCTCTAAATTTATTTGGAAGGGCAAAGGACCTCAGATTGCCAAAACTATTCTAAGTAAAAAATCCTACTCAGGAGGTATCACCATGCCTGACTTCAAAAGATACTACAAAGCCATAGTAACAAAAACAGTATGGTACTGGCATAAAAACAGAAAGACAGATCAATGGAACAGAATTGAAGAGCCAGCTTTAAATGGAAGTAACTTCAGTTATTTGGTCTTTGAAAGGGGGGCCAACAATGTATGCTGGGCCAAAGATAGCATCTTCAACAAATGGTGCTGGAGGAATTAGATAAACACATGTAAAAAAATGAAAATGGACCCACTCCTTTCACCGTGCACAAAAATCAACTCCAAATGGATCAGAGACCTTAATACAAATTCCTTAAACCTGAGCACCCTGGAAGAAAAAATAGGAGGAACTCTACAAGAAATAGGAGTGGGAAAAAATTTCCTGAGCAAATCTCCAGCAGCCCAGGAAATACGACAAACACTTAACCAATGGGACCTGATCAGGCTCAAAAGCTTCTGTACAGACAAACAAAGCATACTCAGAGCCAATAGACCCCCTTCAAATTGGGAAATGATTTTCACCAGCTACAACTCAGAGGCTTAACTTCCAAAAACTACAGAGAACTCAAAAAAAATTAATAACAAAACCCCCAAATGCCCCCTTACAAAATGGGGTACTGATCTCAACAGAGAATTCACAGAGGAGGAAACACAAATGGCCTCAACTCATTTAAGAAAGTGCTCAGCATTCTTAAGCATCAGGGAAATGCAAATCTAAACCACAATGAGTTACCATCTTACCCCTGTCAGAATGGCAATCATAAAGAAAACCAACAACAATCGTTGCTGGCTAGGATGCGGGGGAAAAAGAAACCCTCATTCACTATTGGTGGGATTGCAAATTTGTGCAACCTTTATGGAAAGCAGTGTGGAGACTCCTAGAAAGAATTTACATAGAACTACCAATGGACCCAGCTATCCCTCTACTAGGCATCTACCGGCAAGACGCCACATCTCTTATGCAGAAAATTTTGTACAACTATATTTATAGCAGCTCAATTCATAATAGCCAAGAACTGGAATCAGCCCAAATGCCCATCTATGGAGGAATGGACAGCGAAACTGTGGTATATTTATACGATGGAACTCTACTCAGCTGAAAGAAAAAATGACATATCGAAATTTAGAAAAAATGGTCTGACTTGGAGCAGATCTTACTAAGCGAACACTCAAAAGAACAGAGAATGGAACGCTGCATACTCTCCCTCATATGTGGTCCTCAACCAGGATAACTGTTTTCTTTATGCAGACTAGTAGAAAGAAGTGAGAGGTTATGAATAAGGGGTAAGGGAAGGGGGCAGGGGAATGGCTTTAGCAGGAGGCCAATCCAAATTAAGTTCAAAAACATAAAATCCTCACGAGCATACTGTAACCTAAAGGGTAAATAGTGGGTGTCAACTGGCAATTGGGGTCATGAATAGCAGGGGAGAATGTCTAAGTCTGTGAATAATTGAGCAGTCTGAAAGCCCTGGGTCCCAGTCACCTTTCCTTTCCCTCACTGAGCTGTTGACCAAAGAGACCCATGAGGATCCAAAAACAAGACAGAATTCTGTCAAGGCTCTTGAACGCCATCCCCAGGCCTGAGACAAAATCCTGTTGTTGAAGAAATCACAGAATGCCATTGATCTTCATCGAGAGTCCCAGCGAGGTCTGGAATAGTAACCAACCCCCAGATGGCAGTTAGTGAAGGGCTGTAGGGCACTGCACAAGCTGCCAGGGGAAGCTAATCCGCGAAACAGACCATTGGCATGAAACATAGTCTGCGGCCATGAATAGGCTGGATACAGTTCCTACTGCGAGAGAACAGCAAACCAAGAAGGAGCAATTGTGCAATGAAGGAGCCTGGTCCTGGGGGAGACAATCAACAGCTACTAAATTCGGCCAAATATTCCACTCATTGAGGGGGAACCCTTGATTGGAAATGGGGACTTAGAGCAATATGCACTGGAACCCATACTTTGGGGTTCCAAGGAAAGATGCACTAAGCGAACATCTGACAGGGC